>VZRR01005152.1:0-196582 GCA_013398015.1 Oreocharis arfaki | reverse complement strand
CATTTTAAAAACCAGTAAATATTTTTTATAATTTGGTGCTGAAATAAATTATTTTTCTAACAGGTAATCTGATGACCTGCCAACTGGAAAGTTGCTACAATACCACTAAAATCGCTAAAAGTTTTAGCAGTAAAAAAAGGATAAGAAAATGTTCTGGAATTGCAAACCCAATCTTTCTAGAGCAGTTTTCCTACAAAAGTATATCACGTATCTTCCTTAACTGATGTTAGCTGGCATGTGATTTAGAGACTAATGTCAGGCAGCTTAGATTGCTCATCATATCTGTGTGGAATTATTTATATGTGATATAGCATATGCATAATTCCAGATGAGAGTTTAGTTACAATATTTGTGCTGATTGTCCCCAGGAGTCGATACATGTTTATTTGAACTTTGAGGAGACTCTCTGGTGTTGCAAAATGGGTTCTCTAATTCACATAATACCAACAGGATAAAGGATAGTGGCAGTTTTAAATGAATTTTGATGATAGCACTAATTATATTGACTACTTGAGAACTAGGAGCAAACTAGAAGGGCACTTTAAGTACCTCAGCACTTTAGTGCCTCAGCAGAACAAGAATAGCAAACAATAGAGGAGGCCACAAATAACTTACTTCACAAGTACAAGTCATAGTTCTTGAGTAGCCTAAAGCAGCTTGAGGTTTATGAAGAGGCTGTATCTCCCTATGACAGTAGGCTTTTCAAGCCTGAAGGTCGAAAATACAGCACTGACCTTTCTCATGGAATAACCAAAGTATCTTAGAAATCTTGGAATTACAAATATGATGAACTAAACTTGCAGCACTGTTGAATGTAAGTGTTCCTATGATTTCTAAAGCATTTTTTATTTCCTACATGAACTTTCCAAATTGCCTTTTGATGTTAAAATATTTTTAAATGTATCCTTTAGCTAAATTTAGCCTCCATCTACAGTCAAATAGGCCAAAAAATTGATTTTTTTTCTTAAGGTAAGCTGAGATTCTTTGAATATCTGTTTTTTCTCTCAGTCTGGAGAAGAGAAACTGTCAGAGACAGTGGATAATCTTTACTTGGTGATTTTTATCTGAAGAGCAACTGTATAGTGAACATGGAACAACAACAGCTGTCGTTAGAAATTCAGAACAATATCAGCAACAGAATAAAGAATGCTGTAAAAGAATCACTATTCTGAGTTGAATGCCTAGTTAAACTGCTAAATCCATATTTGCATCATTGAATAAAAAGGTCCAGTATCGATTTTGGCAGGATGTGCTTCTTTTGTTTTTGTTCTCTACTGAGGCTTTCATCTACAACCACAACAAAAGCAAATCAGTGGTAGCGATAATGGGTGTCCTCGTGAATAGATCCTCTGGTGAGAAATTTATGTGAATTGGTCAGCAGTTGGCCAAGTTCACCAAATAACCAGCTTCTCACATTTATATAGTGGAACTGCACCTGCAGCTCAGTCGCCTCCTCACACCAGCTGGAGCCCAGGTCCTTGATCTGTTTGGGCACTGTGCTCTGTGCACCACTCCCTCCTTTAGAAAGGGTCACTAGTTACTTTATTGAGAATATACAACTTCAGATCTTTTTTCACGATTTAATATTTTTGTAATGTCCCCAACTGTAGAGAAGAAGGCACATCTTTTTCCATATTTTCTGTGTCTTACGAAAAAGAGAATTTCAACCTTCTGTGCATAGTAAGCCCAGGTAAATGGACGTGTGTCTCTAGTGGCACCATGTTTTAGATTCAAAAGTGCCCTGGCTAGAATAAATCCCTTTGAGAAGAAAAAACATTAGACAATGAACATTACAGAGGTGCTGTAACACCTGAAGAGTGAATAAGACTTTGGTTTCATCAGTAGGCATGAGATTAATTTATAATTTACTGGCTGAAAAACTGTTATGAGGAAACCTCTTTTTCTGCAAGTCCTTTTCTTTTTATTTTCCTGTATCCTAAGGATACTGCTGTCCTGGTTTTGACCCATGACAGTTTGTCAAAACTTTATATTTATCGTTTATCTTCAAGTTTTGATTCTACCCAATGTGTTTTTCTTTTTCTAATGTATTACTGTTATTAACACATCAACCTCTTGACTAGCTGTCAATCTATTATGGAATATTCAAATAATTCTGTCAAATTTATTCCAATGAGTCTGAATAGAGAAACTTTCTTACTGTGGAGAGGGCAGAAATATATTTTGGTTAGAAAAAAATAATTATAATAATGCAGAGGTTCCAGATTTCAAATGAAAGCAGGGATCTGGATTTAAATGTAGAACAGTGTTGTAATTTTAGCTTTTAAATTCTCGTGTTTGAGTTTTAAAAGCTTGGCATGGACATATATTACAGGGTCTAGAAAACACTATGCTTTCCAGTTAAGAGATTAGATTTTTTAGTACTAAATTTCACAATAAATTGCAATTGCTATTATTTTATCAAATCACTAATACCTGTGATACATTACTAAGATATTTTTACATTGCTCACAAAAATAGTGGATCATTTTATATGTAGGAAAGCATGAAATTCACTCTGGTCTGCTGAAGGTGCAGTCTCCACATGTGCCGTTGTGGCCTTTAGCTAGTGACAAAAAGCACACCAGCACTCAGTTTAACTCATCTGTAATTTCTGATTCCCATTTTTTTGTTTTGGCTGGTTGTTGAGCCTTCTTTTTCAACTTGGTGCTGCTATGATTTCTTTAACGCATATTGGTACTGACTTTAGTAGATGCTTGACCAATTATTTCATTTGGCATTTGTTAATACACAGAAACCCCGACATGTCTTCTTTCTTTTTTTTTTTTTTTTAAACTTTAAATCAAAACCACCCAACCCCTTCTTGCAAAAATTGATTTTTTTTTTTTCTGCAGAAGAATCTGTGGAGCCCTTCCTGGAAAGCTTGATCGCAGGTGTGTCAGAAACCTTGCAGTAAAGCCCTGCCCTGCTAAGATTCGTTCATTTCACAGGACACTTCATTTGATTGGCAAATGCACATTGCATTGCACTCCTTCATGAAGAGCTCTTAGAACCCAGAGAACAGTCTGTCGCTTAATTACCTTTAATTCATTGGGAAATGTGTGCTATGGTGGCACTCAAAATGGTGATTTTGCAAGATTTCCTTTCTTATGTAAAAGTAGAAATTACTTTTATATACTATATCCTTGGAGTAGCAGCATCTATAAAAAAATTCTCTTGTTCCCTTAGAGATGTCCTGCTTTGACTTTCTCTAAAATGCTGAATGGTTCTGAGCCTCTGCACATTTTTGGCTCCATATTTCTCAACCCTGGCTGACTCCCTGTTCAGAAAGCTCGTGGTTTGGCGTCTGACTCTGAGCCTTCAATAGCTGGGCGGGGAAAGGAAGCTTATGACTTCAGGCTGTAGGTTTTACACAGGCTGCAGAAGGTGGCTTTAACCAAAGCTGGTGCTTAGAGCGTTGGACTTTGTAACTTTAGTCCATGCAATAAGCAAGGCACATTCCCAAATATCCTTCAAGGTTTATGTCCTTTAGATAAGCTAGTGCAGCTACCTTCTCAAAAATAGGATAAAAATCAGGCTGGTTTCATATTTCTCTCTGTTCTGAGTCCTGTGAGGACATGGTGAAATGTACAGCTGAGTAGTGAGTCATTCTACTATTCAGGGTTTCATTCAAGCAGTATGTGAAATGTAAAGCTCCCCATCAATTACCAAAGACAAAGATTATTCCCCCTTGTGTATCATGTAGAATGAGACTAGCTGTAATATATATTATCTAATTTTTAGTTTAGCTTTGTGTGCTTCAAAAGTAATGATTATTTCCTATAAAGCTTCAAAACTTGCCATGAGATCATCAGTCACTTATCTACAGTGCAGATACATCTATACTTTTGTTGAGTTGGGCACCAGCTATTTGAACTACTATTTAAATACACAGTTGTACTGACTCAGAAACATCGCACTTGGAGCCAGAAACAATTTAATAATCTGGATTGTAAACTGTCAGAGAATAGTTGTTGTTCTGGTTTTGTACTTTATGATGCAATGTCCTGGAAGAAAGTAATGAATTTTGGAGAAAATCCTTCCTTTCATCATCTTCACAAAAAGAGAGCATCTAATTGCTCCTTTCCTGTCATTATCTTTGATTTGCATCTCCTAATCTGGTACGTCTGGTGGGTTTTTGCAGAGAGTTTTAATTTTTAGAATCTTTTGAGTAAGATACAAGGTAATTTCTGTCCTGGATCAGAGCTGTTCAGTCTGAACTGGAGAAATCAAGTGGAAAAAAACCCAGGATATCTGAGGGATTCAGTGGTGACCTTGTTTCCACTAGCTTACGCATTTAAAAGCAATATTAGAAGTCTACGTGGCATTGTGTTTCTAAGAGCATTTTTCCCTACACAGTTGAGCAAAGTAACCAAGCTCTAAGTTTAGAAAAATTTATTTCTGATAGGTAATTCCTACTTTATTGAAATTCTTTTAAAATTCTGAAAAAGCAGTAAAGTCTAAAAGAAAAGGCTTTTGCAAGATGCAATTATATTGTCTCTCTTTGTCCCTCTTTATTAAATGTGGAAGATTTGAGCAACAATAATAAACATGAGAAAATGTTAGTTCTTGTATAATCCTCCATTAGCATCATAAAGGAGAATACTGAATAAAGATTAAAGGTTTTTTTTTTTTTAAAAGGAAAAGGTTACAGATTTAAGTTCTCTCTTCTACAAAAAAAGGAAGCTTGAAAGATGAACATAAAGGCAAATGGAAAAGCAAAGCAGAAGGGTTTGTTCAACAAGGGAAAGTGACGGGAATCTGCCCCTGGGGTGGGGGAATCCTGGATGTGCAGACAGACTGGGGAATGAGATGCTGGAGGGCAGTGCCACAGAAAGGGACCCGGGGCCCTGGTTGATGCAGAGCTGAATGTGAGTCAGCTCATTAGTCACTGCACCCTTCTAATGGTAATTCTCGCTGAGTTTGAAAACACAGGGTTGCTGAGGGCGTGTGTTTAACTGCGTTATGGCCAGAGGCCAGATCATGCTCTCTTAGGAAGGCAGCAGCTTTCCTGACTTGGGCAAGAGCTTCCTGAGGATCACTGCATTGTTGTCGTTGTTAAGGACACATTATGTCATAAACTGCAATTATAAAATGCAATACTGGGGGTTTTCTCTGCTTCGGAAATGTCTGTGCTCATAAACAGTTACCAAAGACTAGTCACAAGTTTAAAGAATTTTAAAGGATAATGATGGATTTGGAGAGACAGTAAGCTCCGAGTGAAAATTGCACCTCCTATCCTCCTCATAGCTTTCAGGGTACATGACACAGTATTAGACCATGAGACAGCCATCTCTGAAGCCCTTTGGTTGGTGGAGGGAATAGCAAAGGTAACTGCAGAAGGTAAATTTATAAACAATTATGTGATAAATTGAAAACTTTCTACAGTTTTCTGTTTTTTGTTAATACTCAGTCTGAAACTAGATCATTGTTTTAGACTAAAGATCATCTTAAATCCTGTTAAAAATATACATGCAGTTCAGAAGAAAAGGCTTTGTATTTCATTTCTTGAAGTATTTTCTGATGTGATTGCTACTTGTTTACCCATTTCTGCCCTGACCAGTCTTAAGGGAAGGAAGAAAACTACCACCTTATCTTGGCTTAAGCAGTGGAAATAAACTGCAAGTCACTTGAGGGATGCTTTTAACCCACTGGGTAAGAACAAAAGGCAAATTACGTAGCAAGTGTACAGAGGAGCAGTCATAACTTCGAGCACAATTTTTATTGTTCAAGTGAAATATCATCATGAACTTTCATTTAGTTGAAGTGAGAATTAATTTCATTCTCTATGTCCCTTGTAGAATTTCGTTAAATTATTGCAGGCCTTAGCTTTCTGCAGCTTAGAAAATAACACACCTCTTCCCCAGACAATACTGTGAGGTTTAGAGCAGCTTAATTTTCTTTCATTATGTGATTCCAAGTAGGACCTATAAAGATGTGATCTGCTCAACACTAACAATCCTTCAAAGCTAAAGCTTGAACAAATCAATGTCTTCAGGTCCATTAAGCTCAAGCACAAAGCACATCACATTCCTGGACAAAAGGATAAATAAGGGTGTAAGAGTGCACAGAAATAAGAAAAAAAATGGGTAATTATGGAAACTAGATTCAACCTGATTATTCCAGAAGTCGTGCATGGGAGGCTCTGTAGTGCTCTGGCTCTGTGCTTTTCCACTCCATTTTTATTCTGGTGCAGGTCATGGCACAAGATTGAAGATGTCTTTTCTTCCTGTTATGTGGTCTAGCCGAAGTGTTTTAAATGGGTTCACAGAAACTGTTTCTAATTTAGTGCTATATCAGTGCAGAAATAGGAGAGAAGGGGATTTTAGTGAGAGAGAGGAGCATTTTAAATGGGTTGGTCTGTTTTTTTAAGTTCAAACCATGTATGTACCTCATTGTGCAGAGCTGCTCTGTTCCCCATGGTTCCCCAGTACTGTCACTGTTCAGACAGTATTGTGCAGTACTGCAGCATGTGACAGACAGAGAAATCTGTCTCCATGCAATACTCCATATGGTGCTGTAGTTTTCCTTCATATCCCAGCTCTTCTTTCATACCCCAAAGACACATCACAGAAAACACAGGAACACGATTTCTTTGGCCAGTATGGAGTGTCCTCATCAACAATGCACAGTCCTAAGCATTTCAAGGTGATGGCTGTGTCTGTTCTAGAAAAAACAGATGGAGATGAATAGAAAATAGTGACGCTCTAGGCTGGTAGGGAGGGATTTCTTTCCCTTTATCTCCCCTTATAAAAACATATTATGTGGTTAAATGTTACATTAGTTTGTCTCCACTACTCCATCCATCTCTTACAGAAGTGTACTTCCAAGCTTATTTACCAATGACATGTGCTTCCATGTTTAAGATAAGAAAACTGATTCTGAATTATAAAGCCCAGTTTTCACTTCTGGAGGTTGAAGAATGCCACATCTTCTTGTCAATTATTATTCTGCACTATTATATCAGGGCAATATTTAATATATGTTCCTTAGTACACATACAGGTTTTTTGAAGCAATTTTGGGGCTTTGGGTGGGTTATTTTTGGGGGTTTTTTTGGTTTGTTTATTTTTTTAGTTGTTATGGCTTTTGTTGTTGTGGTTGTCTGTTTTGGTATGGCTTGGGGGTTTTTTGCTTTTTTTCTTCAGTTTTTTTCACGTTCTGTGTAGTATTAATTAAAATATTAGCAGTCAGAGTTTTTGCTTATGTTCTCTTTGTCCTTCTTAGATGCAGGATTCTCCAGCTGCTTTGTTAGATCTGGGTTATATGCTGCTCCTCCTGTGTCACTAAAAAGCTTGCGCAGAAGAAAACAGTCACAGCCCTATAGTGTGGAAGAGACTAGCAGTAAGGAGTTCACCCTCACCTGCCCCTTACCCTCAAGCTCCACAATAGGTTCTGCAGTAGCATAGAGGAGAGATGAGTATCAATAATCAGTCTGCTCTAGCTTCATGTGTTCCCTCGCCAAGGCCAGAAGTACATGAGCATGACTTTCCTTTTCATTCTCTGCAGGCAGCATGAGCACTAATATCACTCTGCTAAGAATTTGAGCTTGTTTGCTGTCCACAGAGGCAAGGATTTGATTGTCTGAATGTCACTGTACCCAGTAATGTGCAATAATACTGTTGGTTGGGTAGAATGCAGAATCCTGCTATCATGTGTTGTTCATGCATAGCGCTTGGATAATGGGTCAGGATCCTGTAAGATGAGTAATTCCAGGAAAGTAAAAATAATTGTTATTAGAGCTGTTTGGTGATTTGAGGAAGCAGCCTATTTTACATGAATGCAAAGAAAAGGGGTTGGCAATCAGATAAATCTCTTCTTATTATTTTTTTTTCAGTTTCATCTGTTTGATTTTTCCTCCTAAATTGTATTATTCAAATGAAAATTCAGTTCTTGACAACTAAAGCATGCATAACAATTCTTCTTCTCTTTAAAAAGGCCAAGTTTTCAATTTTTCCCCTGGTGCTTCAATCTGTGAAAATGTTATATTAATTATGATATATGTTGTTCCCTGTTGATACTGCCTGCAGTTATGCAGTCATTGTATTCATGCATGTTGAGAGAATGCAATGCCTGCATGGATCACAGATGTGAAGGGATCCATACGCAATGCCTTGTAGGATCAAGGTCTAAAGTGTAGTGCTCACAAGGACTTTGGTGGAACAGAGGATTGGGAGTGCCAAAAGCTGCGCTTTACTGATGTAACAGCTGAGTTAGGTCTGCAGTTAGAACTCTTCTCGTCCTCTTTTGCAACTTTTTCTGTACAATGAATTTTAAATTATTACTCTTAAGAGTTTCCATTAGTCTGAATACACACCAGCAACAATTTCTCCACTGATGTCAGTCAGTATAATTTCATTACTGTTGGGGATTTTCAGAAATTAGCACAGTTTCAGGCTTTGTTATGATATCCAGGAAACTTCAAGTTCCTTTTCCAAATGATTACCGAATGCTAACAGCTCTCTGGATGTTACTGACAGAGATTGGCTTTGTTCATCATTGAGCTAAATATGTTCCTGAAACATCAAAATAATTAAATTGGAAGTTTTGTAGCATTTTTCTGTAGAGACTTGTAAATTGCTTTGTTCTCCTGAATTGCAAAAGAAATTAGCTAAAAGTTTAATCATAGAACTGTAAAAGGTTGCGAATCTGAAAAGCAGGAGCACTTTTACTGTTTTCTTTAAATAATGTGCTGTTATTGTCATTTGCATAGTTTAAAAATAAACAAGAAAAGCCCAAAACCCAATGCTTACCCTCAGGTTTAGATTTAGAAAACTGTTTTCATTCATTTTTGTGTTTTTGAAATAATCCACTTTTGCCGGCTAATTTTGCAGCTTAGTGAAGGTTGTCATAATTGCTGTCTAGGAAGGGACACCTTTGCCAAGGTCATTTCTGTTACTTCTCCTCATTTATTTCTTTAACCTTTACCTCTGAGAATAAATGTCATGTTGTGGCTTACGCACTAATATAGGCAAGAGCATGCCTGAGTGCAGCTGTAATTGAAGATCTTCCTATTCTTCCCTTTGCAAAATTGGTGCAGGCTTCCCAGCTAAACCCAGGTGTACTGATCACAATTAGGGGCAATGTGGAAAACTGCAATTCTTTGTGATTTCATTTTCGTACACATTATTTTGATGGGGCTATTTCAGCTCACATGTGCTTCTGAAAACAGAAGCAGAGCAGGAGGACCTTGGGGTAGCCCTGTTCCCATAGGCAAGAGGTATTTATTTCCTTGAAAGAAAGTAGATACTGGAGTAAGACTACTTTTTTATGATAAGAGGAGCAAAATCATGTTTTATCTTACCATTCCTCTGAAGAAATCCGTGATAAATCAAGACTTTTTGAGGAGCAAATGTAAGTCACAGGATTCAATTACTTCAGTGACAATTTTTGGTCTAGGAGTGGCTTTTGTAGAGAAGGAATTCAGGCTTTTCTAGGTGTTTTCACAACAGCACAAGCAAGGTCAAAAGAAAGAGGTGAGAGTGAGCTGGGTCCACAGTTTGGTAAAGAAGGCTTAACTTAGAACAGAGGCAGAGAAAAAGAGAATGGAAAGAAATAAAAGGAGTTGGCAGTGATGGATCATGAGATAACAGAGATGAGATTCGATAACTGAATTTGATCTCCTTCTGGAGTAAATAGCTGTGTAAACAGCCTTTTGGTCAGAGGAAAGGTTGAACTCTATCTTCCAGACTGAAAAGGACCTGAGAGGTAGAAAATATGTTGCAGCATGGCTCTTGCATCAGTAGGATGAGTGTGACAGGTTGAGGGGCACAGAAAAGAATGTGAGAGGAGCAACCCAGGAAGGTGGTAAATGGAGTTGGTGTACAGCTTGGCTGTAGATGGCACAAGGGAAGATGGCATTAAACAATCAGATACAGGAAAAAGACTTCAAAACAGAATCTTTAAGGTTGGAAATGACCTTTAAGATCATCAAGTCCAGTCATCGACCCAGCACTGCCACCATGTTCACCACTAAACCGTATCTTCAAGTGCCATGTCCACAGGTTTTTTGAACACTTCCAGGGAAGGCGACTCCGCCATCTTCCTGTACAGCTTGTTCCAATGTTTCTCCATTAAGAAATTTTTTCTGGTATCTAATCTAAGCCTCTCTTGGCACAACTTGAGGCCATTTCCTCTCATCCTGTCACTTGTTATCTGGGAGAAGACACCAACCCCCATCTTGATACACCTTCCTTTCAGGGAGCTGTAGAAAACAATAAGGTCACCCCTGAGCCTCCTTTTCTCCAGGCTGAACAACCCCAGTGCTCTCAGCCACTCCTCATCAAACTTGTGCTCCAGGTCCTTCACCGGCTCCATTGCCCGGACATAGCAGTGCCAAGTACACGGGGGCAATCATTGCCCTGCTCCTGCAGGTCACACTATTCCTGTTACAAGCCAGGATGCCACTGGCCTTCTTGGCCACCTGGGCACACTGCTGCATCCTCAAAAGGAAACAGACATCCACAGCCTGGCCCAGCTCAGGATAGGGATTGTAGGAAAATCAGAACTCTTATTGAGGGACAGCAGCTGCCCAGATAGTGCCTGACGTGCAGCTGTGCTGGTAAGACACAAATTTCCTCTTGGAAGTACTGGCTGGGTGAGATCTAGTGGGTGCTCTGGGAGGCCACAGCACTAGTGTAGGCATCAGCCAGGGCAGTGCAGCCCTCTTCAGGTTGTGTATGAGCTCTGGTGCCATTCCAACACCCTCCAGGTACCTCCCCAGACTGCAGGCAGGGTGAGCCTGCAGTTGCACTTTTTCATGCTGGTTTTCTGCATAAGGACGAAGAACTAGGAATGTGTGAGATGAGGCTGCAGGGTGATCATGGGTTCAGCGATGGCAGCACGGAAGATGGTCAAGGGGGGCACGCAGTTCTCTAAGGTCAATGAAGATAGGAAGTTGTATTTTTCACAAGATTGATGGAAGTGGCAAACCTGTAGGGAAAGTGATGTGTGAAAGGATTATTGAAGATTTCATTATAATAGAAACAAGAAATTACATGAATTAAAACTGCTAAACTATGACATTTTCTAATTTTTAGTGCTATGGTTTATAAGTGTAGTAATTTTCTTCTGTTGTAAGTTACAGTGTAGAGATAGTCATAAAACTTTTTTTTTTTTTTCCTTGCAGGAGATAGTAACATTTTAAGGTGGGGTTTAAAAAAAAAATTATCTTACTTTGTTTCTGCTTATGGAACTGGCAACACTAAACAGTAGTCTGGGAAAAAGAGAAGTTTTCAAGCTCGCTTTAATGTAAAATTACTACAGCTCTCAGTAAGTGTGAAGACTGAAACAATTTCTTAATAGAGAACCCAGTGTTGCTTTAAATATTAAAAGACAAAAATCAGTTGGCATTCTCAGGGAGACTTTCTTCCCATAAATTTACACTTTTTTTCAAATCTTAAATTAGTTTCATGCCATCATTCTGATGTTGTTGGAGGAAAGAAAAATAATAAAATATGTGTTGGCAGTTGCAGCTAGAAACCGTGAGTGATACAGAAAACAAAGATAAATAAAGACTCTGAAAAAGTAAAAGCTTGCTTAGAGCATATCTAGCCCAGTGTTTGTAAAACTGAGATTATGTTGTTTATTTACAGCAGTTGTGTAAATCTTATGTGAGTCATGAAATAATTAATAACATGTGAGAGAGCTAGTTCCTGATGTTTGTGCCAAGCAGGCATTTAGGTATGGACTGGCAAAGTCAGTAGCATTCTTTAAAAAAAATACAGTGGAGCTATGTTAAAGGAGAAGAAAAAAATGTTTTTTAATGTCAGTTGATGTAGATTATGCTCTTTTAAAACCAAACATTTCTCCAGGGTTTCTCTTAAACTCAGAAGCATTTGAGATGCATTGAGAGTATTGGGGTAGCTCAGAAATACATTGCAATGATATCCTTTCTAAAATGAGAGATGTTTTTATTTAAATGATAGTGTGAACTGAGCTTGCAAGGAGTTTTCTCCCCACAGCAGTGCTACACAGTGCTCTTTACAAGGAATGTCCGTGGACTTACAGTCAGAGGTGCTCACACATGTCCTGGTTCCATATGGCTCTTGTGAGGAATCAGGAATGACTCCAAAGACTGTAGGAGGGAAAGAAGTGGGGAATAGGACATGTCCCTTATGAAAATAAGATGGGTTTGACCAAATTGCTGCAGTGAAGAAGACTGCTGCTACCAAAAAAAAAAAAAAAAAACTCTATATTTAGTGTATTGTCTCTTTAGAGGCTTAAAACTTTCTAGATTAGCTAAATGTTTACAACAAAATCAGTCTTGAATCTTATTCATTTGTTGGCATTTACCTTTGGTTCTAATATATGTGTCTCTATTTTTCTTGGCTCAGTGTATGAGCATTTGAGCAAAATAAGAATGTACATATGTATAGTTTCTTGCTTTTGGGTTTTTTTTTTTTTAAATAAGTATTTTTAATCTCACCTTCACAAGTTGTAGCCAGGAGCTGGAACAGCTTCCTGTTAATGACATGTCAGAAGACCCAATAGAAGAATGATCTTGAAAAGGTATTTTTATGTTCATTTTAGTTGCAGAATGACTCTGGTGTACCAAGGGTGTGCAAATTAATGAAAAGTGAAATGATTTAAACATGTTTAATTTAATTTAATTTAATTTAAATGCAAATAAGTGATCATGAATCTGGTGGTTTCTGTTATTGGCAAGATGAAAGCATCAGTTTACTGCAAGAAAGAGAGTTAAAGTAGGAGCAAATTGAAATATGCTGATTTCAAATGCCAAAAATGAAACACAAATTTGACCAAGAATTTTATGCTGGATCTAGAGATATGTGCTGTAGGAAATTAAGGTCATGCTGTGGTTAGAAGGGAAAGTTATTTAGGGTTTGAAAGTATTTGCTTTCATTTTAGCATGTCTCTTTCTTCCTGTGCAACCTTAATAAAGTTCCTACAGTTTTGCTGCAAAATAATTTTCTTCATATACATACCAAGAGAAATAACAGCTTTTGTAAGTTTCTTGTGAAGGCAGATTAATGAAGACTCATTAAATGATTTCGTATCACCAAGTGTAGTGTGAAATGGAACATACTATCAAGTAAAATATATTTAGTTAGTATTGTCAAAATCAGAGTCTAAAAAATTACTCATATCTGAAAAAAAAACCATCTCCGGCTGGATTTCAGATAATGACATATTACGACACCCAGTGGTTTTAGGTTTTGTTTCCGCCCTCTCTCTGCAGTAATTTCTTGCTATGTGTTTTAATGTGTCACAATACAGATGCACTATAATCCTTGAGCAGGGTGTTTTTGTTAAACCCTAGACTTGTAAGACTTCACAATATTGTGGGAGGACTGGGATTTTTTATTCTTTTTGAATTAAAACCATGATTTTTACTTTAATGGTCATGGGTAATAAACATATGATTTCATATCTTTCAAGGGGGAAAACACTTATTGAGAAAAATGCTGAAACATTCCTTATATGAGTAATCTCAACTTCATGGTAGTCTTACACCATGAAGACAGCCTTGGGGGACAAGGTATTTCAGGCCTCTGATAGGTAGTTGATTTTGATTATTTTTCACAGAAAGATGGTGAAAAAAAAAGACAGAAAGAAAAATAAATCAAAATTTTTAAACCTGCTATCAATACAGGTCTAGACCCATGAATAATCCATAGCTCAATATATAAGTTTTAGCACATTGAAGGTTAGTTAAATGGAAGCTCTGCAGTACATTTGACCAAGGTCCTGTTCTTATCTCTTAACTTACCTGAGTTAAAGTAATGAAATGAAATTTGGTGATTTCAAGTTTATTATAGGCGTTAGTGGATTTCTACTTCAGCTGAGAATATCTCTGATTATTATTAATTTAATTTCTTGTTTATAATTTTAAATATGTAAGCAGAGGTTGGCGGAATTGTTGGAAGTGTTATGGGTTCATTGTGTGTTCATTGCTCTGAGAAATGTTTTATGAAGTATCCAGTTATTGTCACTTGCCCATTGAAGTACAATTTATATGAACAAAAAGCATTCCTGTTTCTTTTTGGTAATTTGTGTTGAAAAATAATGCTTAGTCTGTAGATAAAAATATCTTCAGTTGGCCTATGGCACAAAAAGCATTGTCGCTAACTCAGTGGCTGAGATGTCAAGGCCCTCAATTACACATTTATACACTAGGAGAAAGTAACAGGTAAGGAAAATATGAAGTGTCATTTCAGTGGTGAATGTGAATTTTCCAGTTTTATTTTCTCGTTTGATAAGAGAAGGTAAGAGTGCATGACTCAACTGAACATAAATAAAGCTAAAAACAGGTTGATGCAAACAAGAAACAAGAAAGCAAAGCCAGGCTGAAGGATACTTTGACAAATTAGCACAGAAACAAGTCATGTATGTTCGCACATTAAAGTGTATACTTTTATTATTTACAGGTTTTATTCAAAGATGTTCTTTCTGGAAAAAGTAAGGAGCTGTACTAAGTCAGTTAGCTTAGGAAATTTCATAGCCAGAGGGTTCAAGCTTCTGTAAGATGAATATGTAAAGCCATCCAGAATTTTCTTCCAGGCAAAGGAAAAAGAAAATCAAAAAGAGATTCAATGTTTTACTACCAAAAAAAAAAAACCAAAAAAAAACCCTAGTAATAGTAAGTGAAGAATCTACAAGAAAGAGCAAAATATTTATTGGACAAGAAAGTGAGCTCTGTTCTAGGTTGTAAAGTAAGACTGGGAGAAATAAAAATGAATTAGATCTACAGAGAACAAAACAAAAAAATAATTTATTTTGCCGCCTAAACAGAAGTTGAATAAGGAAAGAAGAGAGGCAGTTCATTGGGAAGAGGTGATTAGAATGTGCTATACTCCAGACAAAAAAAAAAATCAGTAAGGGTAATTTAGAACTGAGACATAGAGAAAATGACTAATGATGCAGTGTGTAAATTTGGGGGGTTTTGTTTTTGTGGGTTTTTAGTTGGTTGGTTAGATTTTGTGTGTGGCTTTGTTTTTGTTTTTTAATAAAAAACCCTTATTGTATCTGAGATGTGGGCAAAACCAAGCACTTGACTTGGGATGTAGGGGAGCAGATTAGCTCCATAACAGAGTATCTGTAGAATTGAAATATGAAATTGCAAGTTTGACATCCAGAATGTTTAGTTCATTTATAACATCACAAGTAATACTAATAATAGCAAATATAGCTCATTTTTGGAGAAAAACACCTTTCAGGAAACTATTTTTTATTTGCTCACCTCTTTCAAAGGCAAAACTTAAAATAATTTTAAAGTGTTGACAAAGGAAAGTCAGAGAGATTAATAGAAAATGAGACAAAATATAGCAAAAAGGTTTAAAAGGTCAAGCTAATCTGATAGTTCTCTGATGGAAATACTGATTTTATCAGCTGAGGAAGTGCACCACAAAATTAATCAGTCCATAATTCATTGTGATGTTTGGTATGGAGAGATGAGAAAGAGTAAAGCTGCTATATAGTAGTTTGGCAAGACCTCATCTGAAATATTCTGAAATATTTTGCATTTTCAAGAGGAATGTAAAATTGGAAGAAGCGCTTAGAAGACATACAAAGCTGCTTTGTACAGCGGAGTGCTTGCCTTACTGAAATAGCTTTGCCTGATTAGTTTAGCAAAGTAAAGATCAATACATAAGAGGAGTTTTATTCACCCTCTATAGAAAGGCTCAGGAATAAATACCAGAGTGATAAAAAGAAATTTTTAAGATAAAAGAAGTTAAAGAAATGGATAAAACCTGAATATGATTCTATTAAGACTGGAAATTATTGACACTTTTGAAAATCTGATTGGTTTCAGTTTTAAGGGAGCAAATTGAAACTAATTTTAAATATATGAATGAGGCTAGCTTGTATTTTCCCTGGGATTGTAAACAGAACTTGATGATAGAAGGAATATCTTTCTAGCTGATTGTTCCTATCCTGTATGTGATTCAGCCATTCACATCCCATGATGTGTTTGCGTGCTACAGCCCCATTGACAGGACTGGGATTCTTCTTGATATGAGTTTATGTTTTAGTCCAGATTAGCAAAGCATGTCAGTATATGCTTCAGTGCCGCTGAAGTCATGGGTTATTGAATTTAATTACTAAAACATATATCTCTGTATAAAAAATACTCCAAGAAAGGAACTGCCTTTTTTTTTGTTTGTTTGTTTGTTTAATCCTGGATATAGATAATTCTATTGATATTTTAACACTATAAAGATAGAATTTTAACTATGCAAACTCTGACGAACAGTGAAAGATTTCTCCTCTCCTCTTAAAAAAACCCTTTTTCTCAGATCTAATTCACAGTTTTGTGATTGTCATCAGTTCATGCCAGCCAAAAAACAGTGCTGATGCTAATCCATGATGTAAAGCCATTATTATAGTATCAGAGGTGCAAGCATCTCTGTGAGCTGACTGTTTATATGCTGATATGATATGTATATAGAGTTATGGTCAATTATTTTCAGTGTAGTCAGTACTGTAATTTTGTGTGTGTGTGCAATGTATGTGAGAAATAGAGGCAGGAATACACAGATGTATCTACTTTTGTGTTTTAGCAGTTCCTATTAAAAACAGGGACCTCTTCAGGTTAGGGCAATCAGTGGGATACTCAGTGAGAAATGAAAGGATAAATGTGACTTTGTTTTCTCTGGAGCTTTCATTTCAGAACATGGTGACTTTTTTATTTTGCCATCTATTAGAGTTTTTAGCAGTTCATTGCTCCATAAAGGATCTCCATGTACAAAGTGTCATGCACGCAGTTATTTAAAGGCTGTTGTTGATTTAAAAGCATAAGTAGAGTAAAAATATAACAAATCTAGAGAATGAAGTGAAAGGTATGTTCCAGAATGAGGGAGAATCCATAAACACAAACACCTGTTCTTTCCCACATCAACTGTTTCTAGTGAAGAAGGGCCTTTGCAGAAGAAGATAAAAAAAAATTATCAATCCAAATCTGAAGGATAGTTTGTATAACAGAGTTTGATTAAAAAAAAAAAAAAAAAAAAGCAGAAGTTGCTATTTTAAACCTTTCCTGACACCAGAGGAGAAATTATGTTTATCCTATTCCCCTCCCACTTTCTCATGTGTGTGTGTCTAAATTAATTTAGAACATAACTGTACAAGTTAATTTTTAATAATTTCTTTTTTTTATGAGAATTGAGCTCTACAAAGCAGATAATACAACACTTCTGTTATTTATTGTCATCTCATCAGTACAGAAATGCAGAAGGTCACCCACCCAATGCACCGAGTATCATTGAGGAAAGAGACATTTTGCAAAACAGAAGTAGCTTCAAACACGTATTCTGTGTAAAACAAACCATGTACAGGGAAAGGAATGTGACTGCAATCATCAAATGCATTGCATAAATATGTTCAAACCTCCAAAAGGTTGTTTGCACAAAGACTGTCATAGCCAAAAAAGGAAACAAAAATTTATCAATATGATGATACAAGAGATAAGTACCATGATACTTTAATAGCATGAAGCTTTTTTTTTTTTTAATAGAAACCTTTTTACCCAGAACTCAAGAGCAATAAGGAATTTTTAATTGACAGAATTGAATTAGGTGTCTAATCCTAGAGTTTCAGATGGAAAAGTCCCAAGAGAGAATTTAAAGCAGCGATTCTCTTTAGATGTAACTGGTGGATGGGGTGACAAAGTATTTTAAGGCTATTTAGATCATCTGCATCATCCGCTGGGTGTACATCACCCAACATAATGACTTTCTGTAAATAATTACGTAATTACTGTCTGTATGGAATAGTCAGTAGTAAAACTTGTTCATTTCAAACTCTCTAACTCTGTTTCTGGTTATTGAAAATTAAAAGCCTTGTAGTTTTATATTTATTTTAAAAATTAATTTCTCTATTGGTTACATTGCTACCTGCCATCAAAAACAATAATTTCTCTTTAGCACTTTTGGGAAGACTGCATTGGCACAAAGTGGATGCTAACCCCTTCTCTTAAGTGCGAAAAAACCTAGGAACATCAAGAAAGGGCCTTGACTACAGAATCTATTCACGGGAAGTTTTACATTCTCCATTATGAGAAAGTGGCAGCATTGCTTCTGAATTCCAACTGTGCACATTCAACCTTTCTGTTAAAGGTCTATATCTTTGAATAGTAAGTTTTGGATGTATTGTGGAATCATAGAGTTTTACTAGGGAAACCAGTCTAGAAAGTCAGCAGTGTCACACCTATTTATTCTCATTTTAGCTTTCATACTGATTGATGCTTGAGATTTTTTTTCTGATTGGAGATTTTAGAATTGCTCAATTATTACAGAAAATTCTCAAAAATAATGCCTGATTTATGCCAGTCTTTCAAAGGAAAGCATTTAAAATTTCTTGAAAAGCTATCCAGGGGGCCTTCTAATGGTCTTTAAACCATGTGTGTCTTTCAAATAGATTCAGAAAGATACTCAATGAGTTAGGCAGGAATTTCCAAACTCTGTGACTCTGCTATCACCCACCAGTGGCAATGACAGCTGCTATCATTTTAGATCTACGTTTATGCACCAAAAGAGAAGTGTAATCTCTCTTCTCACTTTCTAAACTGGAACCTACATATTATTATCTTCTCATTTCCCTTATGTGCTTCTCACTCTCCCTCAGATTTTTCCTCATTTCTGAAGGAGCCCCAAATCATCCTTTCATTGCTTTAAGGAACATCCAGTCTAAGCCACAGTATAATCATCTCGATACAAGCAGAGCTAAAAGCTGTTGTATTTTCCACCTGGTATAAGCATGTCACATTGACCTGTTTCTACACCTTACCTGAGGAACTAGTCTTTTTAGGTAATAGAAATTTTGTTCCAAATCACACAGCTAAGATGATGCAAACATCTAAAGAGCAAATTTCCTTACAAGAACTTCTCATCTATGTAAATGTTAATACATGTGGAATTTGTTTATTAGCAGCTTTGAACTTGTCATGAATACCATGTTCACAGCCTGCCTTCTTAGTGTCATTAGATTTACATATCAGACACTACTAGGACTTTCCTTTCTTTGTATTTTGCTTACCACTACCATAATAATCCTTTCCCTCAAAACATCGTATTGGAATTCCAGATCTCTCAGTGGGCACTGCTTCTGTCGGTATCAAAATAGTTCTTTGGTCACATCCCATTAAATAGTGATGGGAACCCTAATGTTGCTTTGGTCTCACTTGTGGCCAACAAGGCTGCACCACTGTAGAGCTGTGGTTTTGCTTTGATCTATTTCTGAGTGTATTCCAAGCCATGCATTTGATCTATTCTGACATCTATCCTGGGAAAAAATGTTCTTTTCTTTTCACCTTTGATACACACAGGCCAAATAAGCATTTTAAACACAGATGTCTAGGTATATGAAGTTGGCGTTCCCCCCCAGAGTCACTATTCTGTTAACTCACCTCTTGCAATTCATGATGCCAATTTCACTTTTCCTTTGTAAATTTTTATCTTTTCCTTCAGCTGGTATTTTAAAATGTTTGACAAAGGTAGTTTATTCAGAAGTTAAAATCTTTTATACACCAAATTATCAAGGAAACTTAATTCACTTTGAAGCATATATGAAGGAAACTGCATTGCAATTGATTCTTGTTCAGGACACTTTTCTCTAAGGTGAGGTTTAGCATGCGAAAGAAACCCTGCAGCAACAGGGTCCCAGTGGTGCCTTACTTGTAGTGATTTTTGCGTTCAACATTTTATATGGAACCTTTTGTATATATTATGTGAGTGATCTTTAACTGTTTCTAAGTTAATTCCAAAGGGGGCTGAAGGAAACCTTTGGAAAATGGACAGAGCTGGTGTTAAAAAGCAGGCAAGGACTGAACTGCATTCAGCACTACAAAATGTAGATGAGAGCAGATGGAGCTATTTAGTGGCTAATTCCTCAACAGGTGAACAACTCGCCACCACTTCCCTGCCCCAAATGAGGTGTAAAAAAACGGAAAATGCTATCATCACTAGTGCTGTTTTCCATTGACTCTTGTTCAATGGAAAGTGAAACTGCCTGCAGTCGAAATTAATGGAGTTTGTCTGCTCTCACACACATCCACTCAAACTCCATGGATCATACTTAACCCTTAACTTATTTAACATGTCTTCATAGCTCCCCAAATGTGATAAAGTTACAAAGCTATAAAACCCAAGGTGAACTCTCCCTTTAAGTCTGGCTTTTCTGAGATACGCTCTTTTCAGAGACGTCCATTTTGGATCTCAGAAAACACCCTATAGCTAAAGAGACACTGACAAAATCTATTTCTCATATTCAAGTAAAAAGAAATTGTCATCCTTTTACCGTGAAGTAGAAATGAACAGAGGAAAAAACTGAGTTAAGTATCTTATTGTATGCTGATGGAAGCCTGGGATAGCAAATATTTCAGCTACGACTCTGAGACTTTTTTTTCTTTCCTAGTGAAGACGTTAAAGATCTCTCAAGCTGCTTCTGAACTGTACAACTGGATCTCTTTTGTGTTCATACAGTACTCATAACAAGACATTGACATTTATTACATCTTGTGAACTCCACTGTATACAGCTGATCATAAAGATTACACTGCCAAAAGTATAATTAATATAATCCTGATTTAGTTCCTGTGCATGCCCTGATTTACTGCTGCCATTTTCTTTGAGTCAAATGAAAAGAGAATGCTTGACATAATTTAAATAATCTAAAGTTATGTACAGCTGTTTTTTATTAAGTGTTTGCCAGCCTGAATAATGACATGCTTTCTTTGGCATGTCGTTATAAGGCTGTGGTAAAATATATACATTATGATTACATGAGTTAGTAACCAAGGAAACTAAATTGGTACTGCACCAGTGTCCTCCAGGACATATATAATTAAGAGCCTGTCAGGTTTTCTGAGAAAGATCTCCACTGTCTCAGGACTTAACAACATCCTTGTGAAATTCTGATACACAGACTGAAATGTATGAGGTGAGAGAGCAGATACTGCATCAAATGTAACACACTTGTCTTTGTCTGTGAAGGTGTTCATCAGTAGACTATATACAGAGTTTTTATATTTGTCAATATGTCAATTTTTGATGTCTTCTCAGTTGCTCACTGAAAGCAAATGCCTCAAAAATAAAGCCTTCCATTAAAATTGGATCCAACAATTTCACTGAACTCAGAAGCTGTTGAAAACATTAGTCAACTTCCCGCTGGATAAGATTGTACGATTAGAATTATTTTAGATGTTCTCTACATTAAGACCTTCATTTATGTCACCTAACCTTAGGTGAAAACCCAGTCAAGTTTTACATGTACCCTGTTTGAATTTCAGTCCTATGGACACCTTTCATCAAGACAGAAGGCAAAAGTATCTTAGGTAAAGTTAAATTGTATGTCTCTTTGAAGATCCTTAGAGAAAAATCATATCCACTTGAATACCTGAACCTAAATTAGATAGGGAGTGCATTTTTCCACTTTCGTTTTAAACTTCTTTAAAACTGATGCCTTTTTTGTTTTGCAAGTCTCTTTAACTCCCCATTTTAGTTTAATCCAGCTAATGGTCATCTTGTCTTTAAGATAATTTTTAGAAAACACCTGCTTAGATATTACTAACAGCACTGGTTACCCAATCCATAAAAGCCCCTCACAGATAAGGCCCCCTTGTTAACAGCCTATATTAACTGAGGTCAGCTATGTAACAGTGAATGCTTCTATTTCTACCCATGGAGTTCTAAAATTTTATTTTCTTAGTTTTGTGAACTCTTGCAATCTGATTTTTTTCTTTTTGTTGTTTTTGTCATGCACTAAGGCTGTATCCTGACAATAAATAAAGTTAAAATAGTGACTTAACACTTCCCTCAAAGCAAGCAGTTGAAGCTTGACAGCTTCATAGTATTTCTGATCATTTTAAAAGAGCACATGCTGCAACTCAGAATTAGTTTGTTGTGAGCCACAAATAAAATATTGATGAAATATGCTCGTAATAAGAAATCTTAGAACATCATTTTTCTCTGACTGGAAAGCATGGTGATTTCCCACTAACCTATGTCACTGGGTAAGTTTGGGTAGTATGCAAACTCCTCTTGCACTAAGGAGAAAAGTATGTGACATTGCATGTATTTATCAAACATATGGTCGCTGAAGAAGACTTCAGAGCACAGAAAAAGAAAACACAGCTTTGTCTCAAAGCACTCATTTGTCTAAACAACAGCAAACTCTGCTTTATTTTCCTATATTTTCAGTGATCAAGAATGGCATCCTGGTATGAAATGGATCATGGAATTACTGAACGCACAAAATGCCCAAAGTCATTGGGTCATAGTTCTTAAACTGATGTGTGTGAAACAACCCCTTCTCTTGCATGAGTCTGAGGCAAGATGCCCAGAGTTTGCTGCCAGTAAGTTTAAGTGATTTCTCCCGTAAGTTCCTAAAGAGGTAGAGGCATAGCATAAATATATTTAATTTTTGTCATTTGAAATATCAAAAATAAATACAATGATCCAATAGCTTCTGTGTTGCCACGTATGGAAATTGTTCATACTGTTCACAGGCAAGAAGTTCTATGGTTTTGGGACTTTTTGTCAACTTGCATTTAAATACAGGTTTGTTTTTTGTAAAGAACCCATTTGGTTTTGAACTATTTAGGCAATTGGGTCCGTTATGAACTTTCAATTGTTTGTTAACTGGTCATGATGGGAGTTGCACATCTGAAATCAAACACTACAGAGCAGAATCAAGGTCACTTCTGGCATCCAGCAGAGACCAACATGAAAAAGAAAGGTCATTGTTATTTCTGCACACTATACTATAAAGATGCAGGCACTTTAATATTTTTCTGTCTGCATGCTCCACAGTCGCATGAAAATAATACGGCACAGCACAAAAATTGTATCATAAAATTGTTCTGAAACCTCCTCCAAGCCGTTGTCATGGCAAAGGAATCTATTGAGAATGCTTTTAATTCAGCAGTGTTTCAGTGGGCCTTAAAAAACTTGAGTTAGAGCCAGATAGAAAATGTTCATGAGTGAATTACAACCTGGCATCGTCTTGTCTCTGTGTATTTTAGATACTGTTTTTCCTCATAACCCCAGTACAGGAATTTTGGAGGGTGAGGTCCTTCTGCTTTGTACATTGTCAGAGGTAATTGCTGGAGAAGTTGCAGTGTAATAACAGTGGGAAAGAAATCACTCCATTGATGCCCCCAATCCTTATATAGTGTGTGGAAAATGTCACCAAAGTTGGAGGTTCATCCTTTACATCTCTGAACCTGAAAGATGTAAAATTAGCCCTCTTTGGACTCTTTTATGGCACAACTGGAGCAAATTCAGATTACTTTTGCTTCTGATTTCAATTTAGGAATAATTTCAAAATTTTCACTGTTTCTAAGGAAGAATATAAAGAGATGATTGGTCGTTCATCTGTTCAGTGTGGCGGCTGGCATCTCTGTGCCAGCAAACACAGTTAGGGAACAGATTTATTATATGAGCATTTCAGAATTAGTAATAACGCTAATTAGTTCTCTCTTTTCCTGGAGAGAAACCCAAGTAACCCATCTTTGTGTCTGTGCAAAAAAAAAATAGTTTAAGATCCAACTGCTGGAAATAGAAATCTGAAATATTCAGATTGGAAATAAAATGCTGCTTCCTTACTATGAGGCCAAAATGCCACTGTAAATTTATTAGAATAACTGGTCAGAGAAAATGAGAAATTCATCTTTACTCAAGATCAATAGTAGCAGAATCACAGAATGGCTGAGGTTGGAAGTGACTTCATGGACATCATCTCCTCCAAAACCCCTGCTCAGGCAAGGCTGTCTGGAGTCAGTTGCCCAGGACTCTGTCCAGACTCCACCACTGGGAGTCCTTCAGGTCCTCTCCTGCCAAGCTTCTTTCTGGACAGTTGTACCCCAGAATTGGTGTGTGGGGTTGTTCCTCTGCACTTCTCCTTGTTGAATTAGCCATCCACAAAAACTGGAAACCTTTTTTAATTTTAATTACAAGATAATATTTAATTTCATAATTGGAAAGAATAATTCTTTTTTTCTGTAAATTAAATTATTTGCTGAGTGTGCACTGTATAGGTTTGTCAATACAATGAGATTAGTTGTTCTGGCCTAACCAATGCCAAAAATGTGAGATACCCAAAATGATTCAGCAAGGGTGGTTTGAGTTTTAGAAGTATAACTAAATTTTAGTATTATTCTGATTTATTTTTCATTCATGATCCAAAAATAGATGAAGTAGATATTACCAGCTGACCAAATCTGTAAATTAGTTTATCATTTCATGTCATGAAGTTCAAAGCAGAACAATAATACCAAATGGTTTGGTATTGCCATGTCTTAAATGGTGGTTAAGCATTAATTGGCTTATCACTATAAACATAGGCTTTATAGGAAAATGTATATTAAAAAAAATAAAGTAGGTTTTAATTTTTTATTATGTTAATTATATCTCACAAAAGAAGGACATATTCTTATTATAGTTCACTTATGTTTTTATTTTTTTAATTTCAGCTTTAATTAAAATTTATCCATCAGATGGAAATTAAAGATGTTTTGTCTTTTCGTTCCAGGAGACTGGAAGGGTTGAAGGCAATACATAGCAGCTCTCAGCAAAAATTTATGATTTGCACCTGGTTTAGAGGTAGTGAGTCTTAGTCTTCTGATTTTAAATACGTAAGAACATACCTGAACACAGAAGGATGTCAGGTTTAGCCATTTTAATAAGAGCAGAAATGGTCAGGAGCATTCTGGATCTTAATTGCTGATGACCCCATTACTGACCTGGAAGGTAATTGCAAGAAAAATAGTATTCTGCTGTCTAATCTGAACCCTAGTTGAATTGCTACAGAGTGCGTGGCAGAGGGAACTGGCAATTTTTTGAATGAGGAACTGGATTTTGACAACAACTGCGGCTCTTCCAGGTCAGCGAAAGATGTCTACTAGACATGTATAAAGATAATCCTGTCACCAGAAAAGTGAAAAATAAATATGAACTGAATGGGCAGCAGGACAGTTTGAAATTGAATGCATGTAAGGGCAGTGAAAGCAATGAGAGGATAAGTAAGTGATGAAAAAAAAAAGACAAACTTGTAAAATTCAGTTATCCTACTTGAGAGAGAAAGCAACTTAGAAGTGTGGTGAGGGCATTATCTGAGATAACTGCATGTCAAACAGTTCTCCCAGTCCTTGTGGTACAACAGTACATCCTTTTCTTTACTTTCCATTGGCATGTAACCCGGCCTTGGACCAGAGGAGGCGAGTTAAATGGATGCACTGGGAGACCATGGTGAAGTGAGTGTTCCTGCAGTGGGTGTAGTGATCAGCCTGTGTGTGCGATGTGACCTTTGATTGCGAAGTGAGCTGCAGAAATGGATCAAATTGTAAAAGAGCAGTACTAAGCTAAGAGTCCCTTAGTTGTAAAGAAAGAAAATTTCTTGGTGTGGTTGCCTGTGTATCTATGCTTATGTGTATAAAAATCCCAAACCGGTAGGATATGTGCTCTAAGTACCCCAGCTGCACACTAATTGGAGCAAGAATACTGTGGTGCAGGATAGCAAAGAGATTATTGACTTTGTAACAAAGCAGTTCTATCATGCCTTAAGTGACTTAGAACACCTGATTTCTGCAATACATCAGAAGAAAAATTAGTATTGACTTAATCCTAATAAAAATGCAGGCCTTGAAAAATAATTGAGTGTGAGGAATAGTATCCATAAAATAATTAACTTCTCTTTATGATGAATCACAAGTTAAAACTTCCTTTCTGTTGCCTCATTTTTAAAAATAGGGATGTCAAGGAAATGGAGGAAGAGTTAAAAATTATGCTAGAAATGAGAACTCAACTTAGTGTTTAGTTAATCATAGTCACAGAAATGTCACAAGTGAGCAAGCTTTTAAATGGTCACGAAGGCAAGAACAGGAACATATCCTTGTGGAAAGGACAGCGCTGTTTTGAGTGGGGACATTATTTGCTTTCTCCTAAATTAAGAGAACTTAATAACCTCTAAATAGACTCATCTATACTGAGTCATTTATCATTTTTAGTTGCTTCCTTAGGAAAATGAACAAAATGTTTGACAGTTTTGAGATGTTAAAATGTCTTTTTGTCTGACATGTCTGACATCATTTTTTGTTCTTGCATTTCTGCAAAGTTATAGCCTACTTGAACAAAAATGTGTGATGAAGTCTTTTATCTATACTTTCCCATATTTCCAGTAGTGGGGCATGGCATTTAATAATATTTTTAAGGCTTTCTGGTCCTTTTATGTCCTTCTCAACTCACAAGTGTTACCAAGATGTATAGTAATTAGTTAAGTGACTTTTCCCCTTCATCAAAAGTAGCATAAAGCTTCATTTAAGGGACATAGGGTCACAGAAGCAGTGATATTGTCTGGGGAGACGATAATCAGGAGCAGTGGGTATGGACATTCCATAGTGTTCTGGATAGGGATCTGTTCCCAAAGTACTCAGACCCACTCTTTGGTCTGCTGACAGTGCTACCTTGAAGGGAGGCTGCAGTATCTATGTCCTCTCCACGTGTACTCATGCCATTTTAGATGCTTTAACACATGGTTCCCCTCAGAGAGCACTTTGCTTTTTTTCTTTCCTTGTGTGCCTATGACATTTCTAGGGAGCTTTTAACAGCTTGAATTCTGCTTTCAGCTATCTCTGAGAAAGCCCTATTCAAAGGGGCAATTACATGTGTGGCAACTGTCTTTTCTCAGTAGTTCCTCAATAGCCTACCAACAAAACCTAAAAGCAATGCATGCGAACAGCATTTGTCCCTAGATTATTTGTATAAAAATTGTGTTTACAGCTACTGTTTTCTAGAAGTGTCTGGAGTACAGAATTTCAGAATGTAATGCTTTTTATATTTTTCCACTTAAAATGTCTCTTAAGGTAAAGTGTTTCAACTGCAAGAGTGCTCTCTTGATTACCCTGGTCAGATTTTGCTAGAGGGATGTGAGATGAAGGGTACCTCCACAGTTAAAGGCAGTGCCTTCTAGATGAAATATCACAGGATACTGATGCCATCAGACACTTTGCAGTTCTCTTGCTTTTTGTACCCAAATAGTAAAATAAGTTGTGCAAGCTGGTGCCTACCATCTTCAAGATTAGATCCAGTACTATCGTAATCACTCTGCATAAAGCAGTGCAGAAAAAAACAAGCAGTAAAGACAATTATAAAACTTACGAGCAATAGGAAAAAAAAACAGGTTTGTACTAAAAATACTTTAATTAAAGCCAGTGGAATAACTACAGAATTTTTTTGAAAGAAAAATTAATGAAAAATGCTAATTCCTAAGCTAAAGCCTTCAGTAAGTCACTTTTATTTGGTTTTAAACTGAACATGTTTTTAATAGGCTCCACTAGAAGATTAAATGAAATATTCCATTTAAAATGTTCTTTTATTAAATGTTTATTTTGGGGTTAGATTGCAATCTGTTAAAAAGAGCAGCTCTTCCAAAACTGTCAGATTAGATCATGCAGGAGTTTGAAAGATGCAGAATATTTACTTAAGAGGAAATGGCCTAGGGAATTATTGCTAATTTTAATTAAGTTTTTTGCATACCCAATTGGTCTGCTATATCTGGACGTCCTTAGAACTACTCGTTTCCTGCAGAACACATTGCTTCATGCCTGCAGCAGTCCCTTCTGGTAATTCATTCACAAAGATTGCTTGTCATTTGATCTTTATTAATGCAAAATGGAAGGAACAATTTATTTATAGTATGGTTAACAGAAAGTATTTGGTGAAAAACTAATTATGTGTGATACTGTGTATTCAGTGAACTTATTACATTCGTAATTTTTTGCTCTTTGCTGCTTGTGTATCAAATGAAATATCCTGGCAATTTCTCAGTGATGTCTACATGTTTTTCTTTTCCTGTAGAAAGTAATACATTGGGTGTTTGAGAGGCCAGCTGAGAGTATTAAACCACAGAAATTTTACTTCAAAGTGACCTGCATAGCCCAAGCTGCACTCAAGGACAGTTTGCTAACTGACCCGAGAAGTTTATGAAGGACATGAACTTGCTTAACATGCCCTATAATAACCACTAATGGTCTATTCAGAGTAGCTAAGGCGTTCTCCTCTTGTACATCTCTACTCTTGCATCACTGACCCTTTTTAGAAAATTTTTAAGACATAAAGATCAGTGTAGTATTCCTGTAATAAAATGGAAAAAAAGCCCCAGTTCTTACCCAAAACACCTTACAAACCAAGCCAAAAAATCCCAACGACCTCCCTCCCCCCCAAAAAAAACTCCAACCAAAACAACTCAAAACTTTTCTACCCCTTTGCTAAAGCAGTATTTCAGTCAGGGTAATGATACAAAGAACAACAGTCCAAGCTGGGCTGTTCTGTTGTGGTTTTCTTCTGTACATTTGCATAGTCTGTTCAGTAAATATCTCTTATCCAAAGAGCTACAAAACCACAGGTCCAGGAAGATTATGAGAAGTCTCTGGGTAATTACCCAAAGTATTGGGTTTGGGTTTTCCTGTTGTCTTCATTCGATGGCAATAATTAGACTGCTTATTTTACAAAAAAGCTTTTTAATGAGTTTCCCATACCAGTTTACCTGGCAGGTACCCAGTTTATCCCAATAGGTTTCTGATTACCTCCAGTGAGTTGAAGGGAAGTGACTTGCCGAAACTATGCCCATTCTCTGACCAGGGAGCCATTCTGACTCAATGAAGATAAGGTATTTAGAGATCAAGTATCTTAAAAGAGCTTAAAATTCAGTAGCTACAAATGATTCCTCCTGCTGGTGAGGAGCGCTTCTTGGAGGCCAGGAAATTGCTAGACACCTTGTAGTTCCTCACAGGTTGGTTGTAAGGAGTTTATTGCCATGGCAATCACCAATTCTTTTTTCCCCAGTGAGATGCTGTTTTGTTACAGTCATTTGCTGCAGCAGCAGCCAGAGAAGGTCACTTCAGAGAACCAAGTGGGGAATAATGCTCACAGTTCTTTGGATATAATGCCTTTGATATAATGTCTTTACTCAATTCTTTTCCCTCTTTCTCCCCAGCTTAGGTGGGAAAATCTCATTTCATTCAAAGAAATGGTTTTAACTTAGTGTTCTGAACTTGAACTGGATTATTTTTATTTGGAAAGAATGTCTGATTGATAAGAGATGATGCACAATGGGAAAAAGGCAAATCAGCACAAGATTTTTTGGGGTCAAAAGTGTTGATTCCATGGATTTGTGTGTTGTGCAGTGAGTTCTCTGTGTCCATGACAATGCAGGTTTTTGGTTTTCTGTGCTTATAGGGATCTGCCTAAAAGACTGAAAAATTCTACCTCCATTTGACTAAATAACTGGACCTGCAAATTTCAGTCTTCCACAGGAGGTTTTACTTCGGGTAAAACAGTTGCAGATTTTGGCAAACTCAGGCATGGGTCTGCACTAAATGAATCAAAATAACCAGAGATGTCAGCTTCATTGAAGCCGATACACGAACATTCCACCTCAGAAAATTTAAAATCCTTTAGTAATAGCAATTCATTAAAAATGCCCTTCCACTGTAGGGTTTTGGTCGCAGCTGTCCTGAACCCTGCAGCACAGTTGTCATGGGCACTTATTCGTGATCAAACAACTCAACACCATGAGCAAGAGTTTGGCTGTCGATGATCAGAAAGTGCCTTTGTGGATAGAGCAGCGTTTTCATCAGCCTCTGTGCTCTCAAGAAAACTAGATACAGCAGGACATCTCTACAGGGAAGGGTATTTTCATTTGAAGAAACAGCAGTTTCCGTAATAAACATTTTTTATCCTGATGCAAAGCTAAGTGACATTGATAGTGACCTGATAGCATTGAAATATAACTTGCTCTTTAAATCACAAGTAGATTTGGGACCAAAACAAAGAGAAGGTGTGTCTATTGTTAGGAAATTTTTTTCTATCTGTCTCATGGATAGCATATATGCTAACATATATAGTGCTTGCACAGTGCAGTGAAGGGTGTGTGTCTTTGATAACTCCGTACGTTTAGATATACTCTACAGTTTCAAAGAGTTGAAGTGTCTGCAGGCAAGTAGTTTAAAGAAGCAACTCTCTCCCCACTTCCTCTCATCCAATGCTTTCTCCACTGCTATCCTATCTAACACATGCAGTGCATCCCAGCATAATTTCAGTTGGCATGATATGCAAAACTCATTAAAAATGAATAGAACTGTGTCCACAGATCTTCTTTTTACTTAAAGTACTTGTTAGATATTTTCCCTAAGGATGTAACCTGATCCATCTTAAGGTAAAGTGTTTCAGCTGTGAGAGAGCTCCCTTGGTAATAAGTAATGGTAATAAAAAATCATGAGACCAGTTAGAACATTAATGCAAACAATGTGTGTTAAAGCTGGGGGCTAACTCTTCATGCCACCAAAGTGAATGTCTATGAGAAGAGCACTTTGGATAATACCTTTTGTCTGCTCTTCATGGCTGCGCACAAACACGGAGACACACTCCCACACTCATTCCAGCATCCTGGCCAGCACTGCTAGGAAGGTGAAGAATATTCCCTTTAAAAAATAAGAATAGGATGATGGATGGCACTCAGATTTTGTCTGAACCAGTGGACAGTGTCGATTTTGGCGTTCTTAAATCCAGGCGGGAACTTAATCTTGTCAAAATACTGCGCTAGGGCAAGTCCTAGGCAGGCACACATTACTCCCCTAACTTATTTTTGGTGTGAAGGATGCCCAAGAGCATAACCTAGACGGGAGTGGTTGGTCTCCAGTTGGGATGGACCAGACACCATGGCTGACCATGGTGTGCATCTGTATTTCAGTCTGTGTGTAGGCAGTCTGGGACACCCAGGGTGTCCTTTCCTCCATGGGATGTGTTGGATGGCAAGCCTGTCTCTGGGGTACCCTTGCTTTTGTGAGGGCTTCTTTCATCTTTTTGTTTTAAGTAATGAGGGATTAAAAGTCTTTGAGACAAAAATAAGGTCAACTGAAGGAGCCTTTTTATGACTGTACTTCTCAGTTGTACAAAACCTTAAATAAAGCATCTGACTTGGCATAACAGCTCAGTGCCACGAAAATTAATATCTAAGAAATGTGTTCAAGTTTCCTGAGAAGTTAAGGGTGCAGTTGTAATTTCTTTCCTTTTAGATCTAGGTCAAAGATGTCATTACCTATCAAAGAGGTGAAGCCTGTAAGAGAAAAAAGGGGGGAAAAAAAAGAAGAAAAAAATCACTACAGGGTGTGTGAATACTTCCAGGGACACCATCACTGCCAGTCTTAGACAGGAGAGAGGTTCTGTTGTGCCCCGTAAAGAGTATGAACATATGTCATGGGAAAGTGGTTCTTTAAAACAGAATCAGTAGAGAGAAAATGCAGAGGTAAATTTCGCTATCTAACCAGAGTTTAAATATGATTTAATATTTCATTCTTTTTTATTTCCTGAGAGGAAACAGTTCAAGTTCTTCATTCCAGACAATGGAATAAAAACAGCTTTTAGCCTAAGGTAATTACTCATTATCATAATCTTCACAAGAACTTCCTCAGACGGACATGAGTGTACCTGGGGATCTTTAATCAAATTGAATGGATATTTTCCTTTTGCTAATTAATGCTAGGAAGTTTGGTGTGAAATAAATTAGCAAAATCTGGTTGTTCTATGAAATGTTAATACAGTACTAGCACATCTTGGTCTGATTGAAAGCCAGTATATCACACATCGTAATGATTCTCTAGAAATGCATATAGAAAAAAAATAGCTTTTTGAGGACTATAAAGTATTATATTTCATTTAGGAGGTGGAAACTCATGCTGATACTGCAGAAGGCCATATATCACCAGCTGTTTTGAATAAATATCAAAAATATTCATGTTTCAAAAATCCATGAAGATATATTTACTCATTGTGGTTATATACAATACAGATTTTTTCAGAGAGACAGATTTCAATGCAGTTGAAGTTCCTTCTCCCGCAGCCACCGTTTTCAAAGACAAGGCATGTACTGGATACTAAATGCTTTAGGACTGTCTCTACTGCAGGTCAGCAGCAGATTCAGTGAAGTTGGATGTCTGGTTCAGCCATTCCATTTCATTTTTTTTTCAAATTTTCTACTTTTTAAATGTTTAGACTGACATATCTGAATCCATGTGTATGGAAACTCAGATGTGCCTCTGCTTTTTCTCTGGTGCTTTTTTTTGCCATTTATGACATACAGAAAACGTTAGCTTTAGACAATACTTTCATTTCAGAAACCGAAGCATCAAGATTAGTTAGGCATAGGGCATTTTTCTTATAATGTTAAAATTATTGCTACCATAGAGGACTGTGTGAATTTAAATACACCTGAAAAGATAGGCATATCTAAGTAAAATCAGTTCAGCAGATAAGGTTAACATTGGGTTGTTTAATTCATGCCGTAGGAATGTTAAGGTGAACCAAACCTTGACAAAATACATCAATCCTTTAAAAAAAAAGATCAAGTTCTTAATGTAGCAGAAGCACTTCAGTGGAGATTGAGCTTACATCTCTTGTCCTGTTGATATTAGTGAAACCATATACAAGTACATGGAGAATATTCTTAAATAGTTTTCAAGGATAAAATCTGTAAAAAAATATATATAGTCATGTGTAAGGTGTACAACCACCATACTATCAACAAGAACTGCATTTAAGATCTTAAAAATGCAAAATCCTATGTAATATCTTCATTAATTATTCTTAAGATATGGGCTCTCACATGTGACGTAACTAGTCAGGAGAGATTGACTCAGTTGCAGGTACCAGCATAATGTGTTACTTTGGCAGTATTTGAACATGCAGCTCAAATGGATTTGGGAATCTGCTGCCGCATGTTTATTTTAAAAGCACATCCAGTCTGAGGAAAAATCTCTATATGTGCAACTCTAGCAATCTGTCCTTTCTTCATTAAGGCCACAGGAATGACACAGCCTCAGTGATGCTCTGCAACTGTTCCTTTGCTGGTGTGTAATTCCTGTGCAGCTCCAACTCCCTTCTGCTCCTCCACATAGATACTTGACATTCAAACTGTGTGAATGTCCTCCTATGGAGTATTTGGGCGTGGAAATACATGTTCAAACTTCCAAAGATAAGGCCGTAGATTTCAACTAGTATACAAAATAGAAATTGAGCCTATTTTCAATTTCATTGTCTAATTTCAGTGCCGAATGAAAAATTAGCAGCAGAATGAGATTAGAAAGGACCTTATGACTGTCTGGCATTTTACAGCTTTATGATAGTTAATATTCAAAGCAGGACAAAAATCTTTTGTCACAATTTAATAAGTGTTTTTTTCGTGCTGGTGTGGCAGTGGTTCTCATATGCCTTTGAAAATTATAGGCATGCTCATGTATTTCTGTGCTGTCAAAATTCAGGTACCAGATGAAGTTCCAACAGGTTTAGTAATTCATCCACCATCTCAAGGCACAATGAACTGTGATTGAGGAAGTGATGAATACTGCAAAGTTTGTGAGTGTCATCGTGTCATCAGTCTCACTCTGTATTTTGAGTTCCAGTTAAACGATTGGCACAATATGTTCTGAAAGTGGTGAATTGCTACTAAAGATCAAAGAGATGAGTAATAGCCAAGGATCTGAAACCTTAAACTGTAAATGCAAAATACCATGGCCAAGAAATTACTCTTCATATTATAATGCATCTGGACTAGGCCTAATTAAAGTTGCAGATTTTTTTGAGGAAATCGGATTTTAAATCTTCCTTTACCTCGCAATGACTTCTTGTGCAATGACTAAAACCAACATAACTTTTTATGTTGTTGGCTAAGCAATAACCTGTGCATAGGCAACCTATATATCTGACATTGAAGATACTGTTTCCACTTCAAATCCTGACACTTTCCTGGGGCTGTCAGATTATGGAATTTCCCTAAGCTTCTATTGTGAAGTACACTCCCTGGAAAATACTTTTGATATTGAACTGTGCATTCTTAGTGACCTGGACCATACATTCCAAGACAACTATCAGGAAAATCTATCACTGTTTATATGTGGTCTGGTCTTCTATTTCAGTGTGTCACCAAGAGAAGGCTTCAGCTTTTCAGCATAAGAACTTCAGGTCAGTAAACAGAGTGAGTAAAAGTAATTTAGAAGTTTACTTTGCAAATTCTTGAGGAACAGCTTCAGCCACTCATCCAGTAGAGGGAACTCTAATACAGTACATGGCAGGTGACCTGGGATTGCAGGAGAGTGGGATCACAAATACAGGGCAAAGTGTAAAATATATTTATGCTACATATCGTGTAAAGCAAAGTACCTACCTCATATGTGCCATTAATTATTTAGTGATCTCATTCCAGTTTGTTATTTTCTTTCCTTATATTCTGTGGTAACAGTTCATATATGTCTGTCAGAGTTAAGGGATGAATTGCCAAGGACAGTGTCACAGTTCTAATAGTTCATAAATATTACAGAACAGGTACCATTGACCATTCAGTTGAAATTTGTCTAGAATAAAAATAAAATTTATTTTTTTTGTTAGTTTTTTAAGATGCCACGATTATATGACAAAGTGGCAGATAGTAGTCTCTCTTAGAATGACAGGCACACATCCTTTGGAGGAAAGAGGAGCAATTTGCAACCCTAAGACACAGTAGTCACAAAAAAACTCCAATGTTGAATTAAGCTGCCTTTCTATGGAAAGTCCCAAAAAAGAATTCACTCACTTTCTTATTTGTCCTTTTTTGTTGACCTTTTTCACCTGAATATGCTTCCAGCTGGTGTATCACTGTTCCATTGTTTTTAAGGCTCAGTGTCTTCACTCAGTCATCATTCCGTCATTTACTTCTTTCTTTCTTTTTTTCTTGTTGTCCATAGAGACAAAACGTCGCCACATTGGTTGATCACTAAATAGGTTTCTTAGGGAAAATTGTTTCTTGTTTCTTCCGAACTGCTAAAAGTCGGAAATAGATGTAACATTTCTCTGTTTCAATTTGAACCTAACATCCTTCTCAGGTCTCTCTTCTCCAAAGAGCCTTAGTTCTTCTGCTGCACCACATTGAGACATTTTGTTATTTCTAAACATTGAGGTATTCTGTGGTCTTCTGTAAAAGATAATGAAATGTTTAAAAAATGCAAAACCTGCTGACATCACTGAAGATTTTTTAAAGCTTTTTCAAAATATGTGCACCTAGGGTAGGGTATTCGATATTAAGATCTCACATGAAAAGGGATTGAATCCTATGGTTTTAAGGAGTATTTGTTCTTATAGAAAGGACAAACATCCCTGCACATATGATGTGTTGGCATTTCCATTGGCAGCATTTCAGATCCTGTGCACAGCTGTGAAACAGAGCAAAAGTCTAACCCAGCATCTGCTGTGGACTTGAAAAGTGCCTCAGCCGTGGCTGCTGAAGCACAGAGCAGTGGCCTCTGCTCTGCTTCTGTGCATTTCCAGAATTAAAGTTGAAGAAGGACAGGCTTATAAGCTAGCTAATCCTCCTTTTCCATGAAGTGCCCTGCACTATTGTCTTTTTCAGATGAAAATCATTGTTTCAAATGAAATTTAGCTTTCCGCTATATTTAAGGTGTTGCCTTTTTTGTGAGGGAATTATTATAGGTCGTCTAGAAATGATTGTTAATAAAGGAAGTTTCAGGAAACTGAATTTATTGCAGTTACATAGCTACAAAAAGAGATAAGCTCAGTTGGTTAGAGCATGATGTCAATAATGCCAAGTTTGTGGTTTCTATCTCTGTTTGGGGGATTCACTTCAGAGTTGGACCCAAGGATTTTTGTAGGTCCTTTCCAACTCAGAATATTCTGTGATTCTGTGAAAAGCCTGATCTTTAATTGTGTTAAAATCAATACAAAGCTATTCTTTAGCTTCTGCAGAACCAAGAGGCAAAATGTGCAGGCATTCTTACGATTTTTGCCCGTAGTATTTTGTAGTTGCAGGGGAGTATAAATTTTTGAGAAAAGTGGAAGAACCAAATCAAAGATAAATATGACCTGTCGTCTTTCTCATTACTCAAATCTTTTGCTGCTTCCCAAAGAACAAGTCTAAAATGCTAATTCTAAGTTGTAGCACAAAACCTGTGAGGAAACAAAGCCATGCATTCCAGAGATCAGTTCAGAATGTCCTAAGGATGCCAAAAACTAAGGAGGAATTAATTTCGTGTTTACCTTTTAATTCACAGGCACTCTTGAATATGTACTGATATCCAGATACAGAAAAAGATGTTTCTGAAGCTCCAGGCTATGTGCCTGCATAAATTCCCTGTGTTTAGTGTTTTGTATTAGCTTCCTGTAGAGTATCCTCCTATCCAATGTATCCTGCATTACATATGCTAAATGCATTAAATCTTTCCTTAAACATGTCTAAACACAAGGGGGAGAAGTAGGTGCCTCAATTCATCAGAATTCTGTAGTGGTGTCAGACTCAAGAACATCACTTGGGCTCCCTGAATGATTACACTAATGCCAGATATTTCATTATCTAAATTACTTGTCTAAATGAGGCATAAAGTGGACAGTCAGAATATGACCCTTATCCTGATACTTGTGCCGTATGTTACTCTCAGGTTGGGTTTTCCATTCTCTGGTCATTCAGGATGGCAGGGCAGGATAGCTTGCTTTGTTTAGGAAAACAGTTTAAAAAATAGAAAACTGTAAATGCATATTTATCCACCTAAACAATCTGAAAGCACCAGTCTTGACAGATGTCTCTAGCTGCTGAAATACAAATGATAAATGATAATACTTGTAGAACCTTGCCACACCATGTCTTGTGTGTGTTTACTTTTGGGTTTGATTCAGAATAGTTTTTACTGATTTTTTTTTCTGTCTTTGTTTTCTGATCTATATCTAGAGGCAATTAACAAGTGCCAAACATTTCCATAGCATTTTTTTTATCAAATAAGCAGGTTTGTTCTGTAGGAAAATGACTGCCTTGAATTCAGTGCTTTCTCCAAGATGCTATGCACTGTAAATGCTAATTGGTATAGACAGAGATAAAAGGTATGAAGACTTATTTTCATTAATTGTTTAAAAATGGATTGTTCTTTGCGAGAGTAGTGCTATAATGATGCAAGACTGCTTTCATGTCTCCTGCATTTTCAGAACATTTCCCTTTTCTTGGCATTTCCACCAATTGCAAAGAAAGCTTTCGGGCTTTTTTTTTTTTGAGATAAATACATCTCTGTATGTACAGTGCGAGACAAGTCTGTGCAAATAGATTGCCCGTTCATGTTCTAGTTTCCCTGCTACTGCTGGTATCTAAAATATTTCTCATTTAGCATGTTAGAAATTGATCTGGATTGTTAATGCATTACTCTAAGTGATGCAGTGGATAAAAATTTTCTAAAGTAAATGCAGAACATATCATACAGTATTAAATAAAATGTGTAGAGGGACATATGTATAAGACAGGAAGGTAATTTGATCTCTGTTAAATTATTTAGAACACATTTCCATTTGAGTAAGGAGCTAATGATAAGCAACCAGGTGAAGCTTCGAACATTGACTTGTGGATTTGTATTAAAGATTTCACATGGTTGATTACAGTTCAGCAAGTTTGCAGGGTTTCTCCTGTAAACAGATCATTTTATATTCTGTATATTGAAATGAGAGTTGGTATTTAGTTTTCCAGTGCAAACATGCGACAGGACAGATGTAAAAGAACAAAAGGACAATCACTGAAATACTGATTTTTTTTTTGTTAGTAGTACTTCCATCATATACAGCACTAGCAGAGCCTCAGGAATGATAGATTTCTTTAATGATTTTTTTTCAGGATATCAATATGCTATATTTGAAGAAAACAGAGATGTTTTAAAAATTTTTAATATCTTGATTTGTCTAGAATGTGATTAATTGGTAGATTGTACTATACCTAATATGCAGTGGATGTCAATGATACAGACAGCAGGATGGCTGGATCTGATTTATTGGAAAATATTCTATAAGCTTTTTTAAAGCTGATACTCTTAGCAGATTCAATTTATCACTAAAGCCAAAACTAAATCCAAGGTATTAATCCACATTATCATTTTATATTAAATGTATAATTACTAACTTGAAGGGGTTTGTTTTGTACTTTATATTTGTAACATAATAGTCTGTCGTGGGTTAGAACTGAGTTGATTGACGTGAGTTTTAGCTAATTGCGCTTTTCTGAATTTGTATGTTTTAAGTCTTGTAGAAGTGAGAGAAGGGGGAGTGGTCCCAGCTCTCTCGCGGGGCAGCGGGGGAGGAACGGGCCCCGGGCTCCGTCTCTTGCAGCGGGCCCGGGCCTTCTTCTCTCTCGGCGCCGGGGCATGGGCCCCGGAGATGCTGCGAGAGAACCGTTCCAGAGCTGCGGGCAGCTGAAAAACAACCATGAGCTGTAGCAGAACTTAGCACGTAGCAAGCTCAAACCACGACATAGTCATTGAGTGTTCTGCATCAAAAGGTAACTGATGCTGCCCAAAGAACAGGTCCACAATTCTCTTCTTTTTGAAGTGCAAGATGAGAGAGAAACCAAATGATTGTCTGGCCTGGCACCTTGGTGACTACGGTACCTAAATTTGGCTGAGTTGATTTCCTGACTAAGTAACAGTTTTGCCTGTGGTTTGCTGACCTCACTTGGAGAGTTTAGACGAGGTGTTCCAAGCAGTAGCTCAGAAGCAGTTCTTGGTGTTGAGTATCCATTTGCAGCCATTCTTACTCTTCACTTTGAATGCTCCTCTACACAGCATGAGCCAAAAGGATGCACTAAAACTGCAAGATAAATTTGTAGAGCTTGTGATGCCTTGAGCAATGCACCTGCTCAAACAGAAAATCCAGAGGGCATATCTGCTCCTTACAACCCTTAAAGAAAGGCACCATAGCCCCAGGATCAGTGGGTCTAGAACTCTGCAAGTACAGCTGATGGGGACTGCATTAGCATGATGTTCCAGAATCTCTAGCTGATTTCAAGTCTATGTCTTTAACCATTAGTGTAAAATTATTTTCTTCCATGTGCAATGGGATTACTCTTTTGAATAACAGATGAGAAAGAATTCAGTAATCTTTAATCTCTGCCAACTCGTTCAACCAAGCAGCCTAAAGAGGTGTGCGGATTTCCTATATATAAAATAGGAAGAGAAAAATCAGTATTTGATCAATGAATCGTGAAAGCCAAAAGGGTATTTGTAAAAATAGCTGATTACATTCACTTTATCTGCTTGCCAGTCTGCTTGTTCCCAAATGATTGCTTCATAGAAGGTGATAAATACGCAGTGAATTTTCTAGACATGTATGTGCAAACTTGTGCCTTAGCAGAAAGCAAAAATGTATCTATAAAAGATTTAAATTTTCATTTTTCCATTTCTGACCTTAAATGTACAGCCTTGGCATAATGATATAGTACAGGGGATTTATTTTGTTCCATTTTGCACCTTTACAAGTTCATATGCAGGTGTGTACATCTCTCCCAGGTACTTACATGATTCCATTATTGTGTTATCTGTGTATTTCACAATTTTTATTCTGTAAATTTATGGCACCTTTGCAAGCAAGAAAATGTAATTGGACCCATTATTCAATCAAGAACTTAGGCACACCATTAGGGAATGGTTAAGGAAATAATAGACCCACTAGTTAGTGGGTCTAGCATGCTTCAAAGTATTTGTTCCCCTTTTCTGGTATTTTTTGAAGTGACTTTTAAATTCAGATAAAATGGAATCTCTTTTATATCTAGTCTGTCTAGTCTAGCCAGATCTGTAATGCAGAACAAGATTACTGTCACCTACGTTTGTACTTTTATAATGCAAATTTTCCATTTGAACTAGTTGCTAAACTCATGTTGTAGGCCCTCAGCAGGAACTGGGTGTTGAGGGCATGAGTCATCTTGTCTTATTAACCACACAGGGAGTCCGGATAACTAGCTGAGATACCTACAGAGAAGATGACTAATTAAGCAAACTCTAACTTAAAGCAGCTAGATAACTTGGTCAAGACCACATAAGAGCAGAACAGGAAGCTGAAGTAGAATTTCACCATTCCTAGGTCTGTCCTAACCTCTGACACAACCTGTTCATCCATGACATTGATTACATTCTTATCTCCTGATCTTAGTACCTGTCGCTGTACAGCCATAAATTATACAGTGAAATTCATCCCACTGAACTTCCAATACCTATGATATGGCCACCAACACAAGTACTTCAGGCTCTGCTTATTAAACATGTATTGTTGAGGTACTCATTCCATTGACTATCAGTGGAGGATTATCTCAAAAGTGAGTGTTGACACGGTCTCATTGTCAAAGAGTGTGAGCTTTTGTAACCATAAGGAGTTCACTTCAGGCAGAACAGATGAAGGCAACTGAGAAACCAGATATTTGGAAAAAAAACCAAAAAAACACTAATTCACTTCCAATATTCAGAAAAAATTGAGCCATGATTTTGTTCAGCTTTCTATTGATGATGCCACTGTTTGGGATTTGATCCCACTCTTTCTTCCTGAGAACGATAGTTGCTGTGAGGAAGTATTTGTGTATGGATGTTATACATATCATATACTCTCAGACTACATTCTTCTTATCAATCTCTTAGATGTCACATGCTCACGTTCTTTATGTGTAATTGAAGCACTGGGGCAAAGTAATTGACAACAGGATCTATATTCCTGATGTAACTTTAAAGAAATAGAACTTCATGTACTCTTGACAAGATTATCCTAATTTATCCAGTAAGATTAGAGTCCGTAGCACATAGAATGTTTTCTACTTTCTGGAGCAGAATTGGTTTATTTCATGGTCTATTGTTTGAAAGTTAATTCTGTGTAAACCTGATAGGCAGATAGGTTTTATAGCTTTTGTGCTCCTGTCTAGTTAGAGAATCCGCTCAAGGTGATGCCAAGCCTTTTTTTTTTTTTTTCCTTTATTTGTAGTTCTATAAATGATATATGAAGTCTTGAGACAAGAGATTTTGTTGTATTTCATGAAGGACCTTAGGTCAACCAAGGTGATGAATCGTGTGACCAGGAATATCTCTGGGAAGCCTCTGGTTTGCCAAGATTTACAACTTAGTGAAGGCTGGTCTTGTACAGTGACTCAAAAAACATATAAATCAACTAAGAGATTTTAGGTTGAGTATCCTTTTCATTCATTCAAGCCCTAAAAAGAGCAGAATTCTTTTTCTGAATCCCATTTCCGTCTGTGGGTCTCACTGCTCAAATTCTGAGGCTTGGAAATGTTGAGATGTGACCTGCTTTTTTACTTCAGACTATCTTGCTTTTTTTTTTTCTCCTCTGTAAAGAGCGTAACAAAGACAGGTCATAAAGGTTCAGGAAATATTTTAAAAGTGTGAAAGGGAACAAGGCTGAAAACAGTGATAAGTGGAGTGATTTTCTGAACCTGGGGTTTCTGTTGAGTGCTTATTAATCACCCCTACTCTCTTTGCCCTCTGAAGTCAGTGAAACCGCTCAGCTGAGTAATAGTGTAAACTGTCAGACAAACAGATGTCAACAAGACAGACATTACAATGAACTCAGATAAGTTATAATACCAGTGAGTAGAAATGAAAGAGTATTAATTGCAAGGAAAACAAAAAACCTAAGGAGAGAGTGATACTAAAAACAAAAGAGTGGACAAGGAAAGGAATGGGATTGGGAATGATGATGCTTTTGCTCATTTTGAGAATAAGCCTAATGCTCACTATCAAAATGGCTGTTTTATGAAAATCAAACAAAAATATGGAATTTGCAAGCTGTACTGTAATATTTATTTTCAAAGCCTTAAGGATTTCCCTCTTCTTCTTACTTTTTTCTTGTCACTTGCTGATGAAGACACAGAGTATCTGTGTTTCTAAGGAATACAACTGTCAGAATAATGTAGCTGTACAAGCAATTAGGTCTGTGTTATGAAACAAGGTGTACACATGTTGAGTGCATATGGGAAAGGGCAGGAAAGAGTTCAGAACTCTGTTCATAGATAGAAGCTCCTTAATAAGGAGTTGATAGTGCAAATATGTGGTCATTAAATAAAAGAAGAAAAATTTTTGCTAGCCACTAAATATGAACCTATCAGAAACTTGAATGAAGAACTTGAGTCTTGTAGTCCTTATGAAATCCTGATGTGAAACAAGTGCAGACTGTGGAGGACTCAAAGGAGTGTTCAGTATTTGCTGTACTGCAATGCTAGTGAAGCTGCAGCAAACAAATTGATATTTCATATGTATAGTACGGGGAGGGAAAAGCAAAATAAAATTTAAAAAAAACCCACACTTGTATGAAAATTACTGTTCCTTCTATTTAGGTCAGCTTCTGTATTACATGGAAAGCTCATGGTTTTGACATTGTTTTGTGCCAAATTTTGATATAATTGAATAATTTTATTATTCGGCTAAGGAAACAATATAAATATAAAAAGATCCAGTTCTGAATAGCATGCAATGATATTAAAATGTTGGCTGGAACCAAAATCAGCATTATGGTGGTGGGGTAGTAACAGTGTAGTTAGGAGATATCACATTTGTGGCTTACATCTCAATAAACAGAAGAGTAGCAAGGTCAGTTTATGATCCAGAGTTGAGAGAATTACACTTGATCTGGGTGAGTGCTGGTTCTTGTACCCCCTTCACAGAGGGCATGATGTGGGATCCTTATGCTTTCCTAAGGAAGAAAACCAGGGCCGCACTCTTGCGGAAACAGAAACAGCTCCAGGTTTTTTGTTGTTTCTATGGAAACAAACTCCCACTTTGTTTACGAGGCAGAGGAAATGCTTTTTAATGCATGAATTAAGGGGATGAAGCACTGAGCAAAACAGGTGAGCCTCCAAAAATCCTAGGAGTCAAGACCAGTAAAGCCAGTCATGGCAAAAGCAGGGCTTAACAAGAGCTCATCTGAGCACTTTGCTAGTTAAATGGAGGAGAAATCTAAAGCATCAGCTGCTGCTTTAGGGAGGATGGATCGCTGCTATTATACCAACGAGTGTTTCAGAGGTTCCTAAATTGTCTCTGTCTCACACTCAAAACTGCCACATTTGAACACTGAAAAATATTGTTTCACTTCCAGCTAAATGCACTTTAATGGCTTCTAGACAGCCGTAACGCTGAGCAGCAGGCATAATTCTTCCAACAGGATATAACATCCAGTGTGTTTCTTGATTATCCAACTCAGTCTGATGCTCTACAGATTTCCAGTGCTTCACACTTTAGTATAAGATATATTTCTAATAGAATGGATTCATTTACCAGTTTGGATATCTCTCTTTATGTTATACTGTGAGTATTTATCAGTCCCCATCAATCTGTATTTTATCAACCTGCCCTCTAAATTTCCAAAACAAGAAATGATTTTATTTCTGTGTTAGGTTGGAGGTCATATTTGGCTTTCTGCAACATTTTTTTTCAACCCAGCAGCTTCAGGAAGTTTGGCTGCAGGTCGGTAATTTGGTTTTAGTTAGGCCCAAGTAAGAGGGAACAGGAGGAAAATGATGGGGTCTATAAATGCTTTGTAGGAAGTATTTTCTTTCTTGGAATCTTTCGGAAAAAAACTCGGTAGTCAAACCTATGCATCCACCAGTCACAAAATCTTCACTGCTATCTTGTGAATACCTATTTTTACCTCCAATGGTCTGCAGAAAATCTGTACTAATAGACTAGAATATCATAGATCATCTCAAATTGGAAGGAGCCCATAAGGATCGTTGTTGTTCTAGGTACTGGGTATTTTACTTTACTAGTTACATCTCTGTAGTAAGTTAATATTTTAGAGTAGTACTGGGATAAATGCTCTTAAACAGTACCTTCCACAAACTCACTGCCCAAAATCATTTGCATAGAAGGGCTTCTACTTACTAGTATCAGAGTTAGTAATTCTGAGACTACTGTGCTGTCTGCTGCTTTGTCTGCAAGGTTCAGTCATTGAGACTGGTTGTTTGGCTTTCATTCATACTGTTTATTCCTGCATCTTAAGTGAATTGATTAACTTCGGTGATTTTAGAGTCTTTCTTGAATGAGGTGGGATGGGTCCATTTTCTGCAATAACTCTGAAGAACGCATGGTTGTAATATCTGGTGAAGCTCAAGCATGTGACAACAGATTTAAAAAGCAGGAGATGGATAAATATCCAAAAGAATGAGGTTAGGATTAACACTGTGGCTTTTTGTTTGATTCATTCAATCAACAATATTTGATAGAATCTCTCATGACAGTTCTTTTTCAAAGCTACTCAATAATCCCAAAGGCAGTGGCATTTTTGTTACATTCAAATACAGTTATATTGTTCTCCATTCTAGCTCTGACATTTTGATAGCCAAATAAAACCTATAATCTTAGTCATCATCCTAGGGTCATGGAATTTTTAGAAGATCAGATTGGATAAAACATTAGGGAGCACTTCTATGCATTTTTGTTTCTCTCAGCCTTCCAGCTCAACTGATGGGTCTTCCTGATGTGTGGTGAATACCCATTCAAAAACAAAATGAGGATTCGTTTACTGTGGTGACAGAGAAATTTATTAATATTGACTGTGATACAATAAAAGATGAAGAAGGAGAAAAAAGACCTGGATGACGTGGTATTGTCTGATTGCCCTGAAATTTCATCATGTTATTTGCTCGTGCATGCTATTCAGTGGCAATTAAACCTTATTAGTTTGCTTTTCTCATTATTTTTTAAACCGCATTTAATGCCAGGAAAGCTGTTGAACATTGCGAGTTAGAAAAATCTGTTGGCTACATTTTGCTTTCACATATAGCTAGAAGTTGACTAGTTTGATGGGGATCTTACAAGTCAAAGTAAAAACAGTTTATACATTGAGTTACTTTGTTAAATTACATGCACAAATACCCCTGGAGTTTTCCTTCCTGATGATGCTGTCTTCATTTTGAACTGCTGTTTTGACATTTGTAGAGTTTTAGCAAATGCTTCAGGAAAAGGTCAGTTTATAGTGACATTTTCCCTTTTCAAAAACCTGTGGAGAGGACACTGAATACAGGTTTACTTGATAAACCATTACGGATTTAAAAAACACGTCTTTTTTTACTGTGTTTTTGAACACTTGTTTTTCACAGTCTTTTTGTGTTTTTGAACTGTGCTCTAACCATTAACTAGAAAGTTCTTTTCATAGAACTCAGTTTTGAATGTTTTCCTTGCACACTGCTAACTGTAAAAATACTTTATAGCTTGGGGGTTTTTGATACAAGAATAAAATGTTCAGAAAACATAGGGCTAGGGTATGAATGTTACTGACTTAAGTCCAAATACACTGAAAGAGCTCCTGCGAAAGCCTCCCTGCATGTTTGTGTGGTTGTGCAGTGTTCGCTTCTGGTCAGCTGTGCTGGGGCTAAATGTGCACACATTTTTTTTCCCCCATTCAACTGGGTCATTTCCATCTGTCAGTCAATTCTGTAATGGTTTGAAATCTACAAAATTAATTAGATACTGTCTAATAACATGAATCAATACTTCCCAACATAGCCAGAGCTCCTGTCAATGATGCTATTGAGTAATTTACTGTTTAGGGAATAAAGGTACATTTTTTAATGAGAATATGTCATCAACCTTTTTTTTCATATTTTCAAAATCAGAAAATTCCAATAATTTCTCTGTGAAATATTTTACAACAAAAAATATGGTTCTTGAAAGAAGTTCTGTAATATTAAAGAAGAAATATTGCAGTTTTTCAAAAATATAGAGTTACAGCATGAGAAAATATATTAAGAAATATATTTCTGTCTGGATATAAGTATATTCCCTGCCCCTGAGAATTCTGTGCTTCTAGCTTTCCAGGAACTATGTTGATGCCCTAGTGAACAGAAAATTTGTTTCTATCAAAGCAAGGCCTCTTAACTTCAAATAATAAACACTTAGAGAAAACTTGTAAGAGGGTGTTCAGTGTTTCTATTGATAAGGTGGTTGTTAGGAAACAAATACCATAGAAAAATGTCCATTGATATGTATTTTTAACCATGGTATTAGCACTATGGATGCTGTATTTTTAATGATTGAAGGAATTGGCCTTTAGTCATTATGTACTACACACTTTATATACAGCACTGAGACAGAATATGCAAACTGACCTTTTCTTTGAATGAATTAGATTAGAAATTCTACTGAATTCTCAGGACTGTGTGTACAGAACTCATTAGAGCTGTCAAATTACCTGTGCTCACTGAGCTGATAGGACAGTATGATAGCAGTATTTTATGTGGCCAGATGATAGAAGTCCCACGAGCAAAATGACTCAGTTCAACTTAGACGAAAAGACAAGTCAGGATATCTCAATGACGTGTATTTGGTCAAACATTCTATAGCCACTCTTCCACCAGAAAGCAGAGAGATCTGACTAGAAATACTTGGTGAATTTGAGGGGATGAGGAAGATGAAAATACTCATAGCAATGTTATCCCTTTTATGAGTGTCAGCAGACATTCATGTGAATTTTCAGTCTTTCTGTTTTCTATTTTTCACCTTCCATAGCTTTTTTGGGGGGATGCTTTTTCAGCCTTTATGTAGCATGCCCTTATTGGTACACTCAAAGATAATATTTTTTATTCCATCAAGTCAGAGCAAATTTTTCCCAAACTGTTTACTTCTGGTTTGACTGACCTACATTGTGTAACAAGAGTGCCATCAAATAAAATCTATTCTCATATGTACTGAATGAGAAGCAGGTGCTTATTAAACAGGTGAGTTATAACTAGTCCAGTGAGAATATTCATAGCATGTACTCCTCTGACCTGCTGCTGCACTATTGTTTTTGATAGATTCACTTACAAAATGGTAGTATTCATGGCAGGACAGTTCACCATATCTTAAGTAAAAATAGCATAGATGTTTCATTAATTGATGCTTTGCTTTAAAGAAAATACATATATTTACAAGATATCAGTTACTTTCACTTTTTAGCTATCAGTTGCAAACTCTTGGGCTGAAAATTGCAGAAAAAGTGCAAGTGCAAGTGACATGCAATATAACATTCAAGCATTAATGCTATTTGCAATATTGAATTATACATTTCTTTCTCTAACAAAAAAATTCATCATCTGACCCATAAGACTTTAAAAAAGCTTTCCTTGCAATATTAGCCATGTTTTTAAAAAGCACGTTTTATAAGATTTCTGCTATTTTCACCTAACTTGACTCAGCATTGTTTCATGGGTTTCTGTTGGTAACGTCTTCAAGTATAATTTATTACCTTTCATTTTTTTGTGTTCAAGTCAAATGAACAGATTACATGGATTATTTCTTTTCTATACTAACTAAATTATTCCATTAGATTTTTTATGTGAGAGATTTTTTTTTCATTCTTCCGCTCAAAGTAGTGAAACTTTCAGAAATTTCCAGTTTAAGCTCTGTCAATGAAAATCTTTTTCCTCTTTCCCTTTTCTGTCTTTTTTCTTCGTGAAAATTCGGTATTGGAGAGAAACCTGTCAGCAGAACAGTTGTTCCTCTAACCTAGATGGACAAGTCTGAGCCATAGTCCATCCTGGCCATAATTGATTAGTGATTATTTGGGGAATTTAGATCTTCTGTCTTTTATGAAAAGGCCTAACTGAATTTTTTAGCCTAAATATCCAGTTGCAGAAGGTTTCAGGTTAGACTCAATGCTCCAAAACGTATATGTAGACACTTAAATGCTAAATACTGAGAATACAATTTGGTTTTGAGGTGGTGATTTTGAGGTGGTGATTCAAAACTATATCCTTACCATAGGTCTGTGTGCCTGCTGGGGTTAGGGCATGAGTGGCCCTGCTGAAATTGTTGAAATTAACTATGCGTAGAGTTAAACATATATGACTTTTAGTTTTCCCAGTCCATGCCTTTAATGCAAAAATTAGAAACAGTTTAATGAAGTTTGTAAGCTACCTGAAACAAAATAGAAGAGTTAACTGTGCTTCTTTATGTCGCTGCATTTTTCAAAGCCTGTAGTAGCTGTCAGCTGGAGTTACTTGGAAAGCATAGTTCTGAGCTTTCACTAGTGTAAGAGAATAGAAGTTTCATCACAGAAGTAAGGGATATATCCTATTCAGTAAAATCTGCATATTTGGAAAGTGTTCAGAAAATAACAGTAAGATAAGACTGATTCTCATTCTAGAAAAGGTGAGAGAATCCAAATAACGTGAACATATATAGTATAGAAAAAAGAGAAATGAAGATCTGACTTGATCATGCAAGAAAGTACTTGAGAGGTAGTTGGGCAAAAAGTAGTTTCCGAGAGCAGAAGCATTTTACTTTAAAAGACAAACAGCAATAAAAGCTGTAGTTGGGGACTGGGTGTAGAGAGATCCAAAAAAAAATGAAGGAGAGCAGAGAGCACTGCAGCTCACTCTGGAGGTCAGTGGATTGTTCACTTGATTCCTCATACTTCTATAGTCTTTTATGGTGTTGAATTGATTTCTGTTGAACATAATGGTAGTTAAAGCACCTGGCTGAAGTGTAGACACCTGTGTTCTGGTTTCTCAAAGCGAGCCATTCCCTTCATGTTTTTCTAAGGAAAGGAATATCCTCTAGGTCAATGAGACGTGGCTGATACAGCCTTTACTGTATGAAATCCTGTGTGGGCCATGCCTTTGAAAAGGTCAGATTAATCTATCACATCACCCTGTGAAAGGCATTTTCTTACAGCCTGGAGCTTTCCTTAATTGCTTGCTGTGCCTACATCAGTAGTAGAAATAATAATTTTCTAGATGCTTTGTCCGATGTATCAGCTGAGCTTTCAGGTTATTCTGTGTATTTCTGGATGGTTTTGGTAATGATCATATATTTTTGCACTTATGTTAAAGAAAGGAAATTCGTGGTTTATCCTGTAGCTAAGTACTGAACCTTGCACTTCATTCAGACATCTCCCAAGGAGCAGGGAGGGAGGTGCACTTGTGTGCATCCCACAGGGAAGACACACACATGAGAATGCACAGGGTAGCTTTGAGGACCTGCTGGAGCTCCTGAGTGCTGATGCATCAAGTAAGATTGTGTAAAAGTCATATGCTGATGTTCCACTTGCATCTCTGGATGATGGTGGATGAGTCAAACACAACAAGGGTTTGTAAGCCAATTAGAAGTGGTAAATGTTGCTTCTGCATTAGAGGTTGGCATCTAAAATGTGGCTGAATAAAGACAAGTGAAGAGTTGGTAAGAGATTTAGGCATAAAATATATGTCCCATAATTCATGTCTGTTCTTTCAACTTGAAAGAAAAATCCTTCTTATAAAAGGTTAAAAAAGTAATAATATAAAAAATACTGAAGAAGCCATTGCATTTATATATATTTTTGAACTATGCAAATGCTGATTTCAATATGCCAAGTAATCAGAGAATTACATACCTAAATATTTCTAATTACTTTAAAAGTAATGCTGCATATTCTTTCATGTTAATGCAGTGCTATTCCATTTTCACTATCTCTGTGAATAATATTATTTTCTTTTAGCTGATTTGCAGTAAACTTCAAAATTTGTTGCTCTAGTTTGGTTGTGCCAGTTACACTTATATTCTTCATAGTATCAAAAAATTTAATTTTTTTTTCCCATTCAGTCACTTAAAACTCACAGTTCTCTAAAAATTATTGAGTATTATAAAAAATCAATTTAGGGACAAATATATATTGAATGTGTTTTCTGCAAGGCTATAAAATATTTCAGAGTGTAAATGAGTGCTAAATTTTGCGTTTAGTTAAGTAGTTCATCTCTCCTCCTAAAGTTTCATATCATGAGGTATGTAATCACTTCCACTGGAACACTAAAGGTTTGTAGTCTGCTGGAGCAGTGGTGGATATTTTCTGCAAACTGCTTGGTTAGTTTTGCTTTTATTACTATGTAAAGTGCTTTGAAATACCTTAGGTATTAAAGAAACTTTTAAAAAAAAAAAGTTTTATTCTGCTCTGTGTAATTCTGTCCACACATTTCCTAGGCTGTAAAAGTTGTTGTGAAGATTATAGAGGGAGTCAGACTGGCTAATCATAATGGTTCCCTCGGGCCATAAATAATAATCTAAGACTAAATAACTAGTAGCAGTTTTCTGTGAAGAAGTGAAAAGATAAACACTAGTTTAGTACTTGAAAAGTATTGCATGGGTTTTTTTTATTTCTAATGAAGTTAGAGAGAAATTGCAGTTCTCTTTTCACTTATGACATATCATATCTATTAATCTCTTTGAATTTTGTTTTTTCTGTTTTGGGAGGGTATGTGAATTGTTTCATCAATTTTGTGTTACTCCAGTACGTTTCTCCTCATTTTAAAGAAAACTATTGTAATGCTCTCTAATAATTTACATAACAGGTTTTTACAGGAGGAAGGAAAACATCCTCCAGCTATAACCTCTGTTGTCTACTGTGAAATTACTAGTATTTATTTAGAGTATGAAGTCTGAAAAATATAGTCAAAATTCCTATCACAAGAGATTATCAGATGATCAAAATTTAACTGGATTAAAAATTTAGAAGTGGCTAGCCTATTACTTAGCTGAAGAAGTGTTCAAGCCTTCTCTCAGATGAGATGTGAATGCTCTAGGACTGAGGCTACAAGCTTAACTTCATAAGAAGGAAGATGGACATGTATATTTTAAATGCTACTTCACAGTGTTGGGCTTTTTCATTCTTTTTTTTATCAGGAAGCTTCTAGGTTTGTTGGTTTAAAATAGATACCCTGATTAAAATTAAAGAATCCAACACTTTCCTCCCTTATAGCAATACTAAATCTAGCTACATTTTAAAAAGGTTAAGGTACACAAGCTTTTTCAGCCATCTAAAATATAAGGAAAACCTGCTGTTTCCTTCACATTCTTTGTATTTTATACAAAAGGCAACGTGAAGCTGAACTGAAAGCTAAGAGCTTATTGTGATATTGGCAGTACTAGTATTGCCCTTCTGAGTAAAGGTAAAAGATATCAAGGACCTGTAAATCATTTTAGTGCCGTAAAAGAAGAGAAGTGTATAGGGTATTCTAATTTGTTGAGATTTCTTTACGTTTTTTCTTTCCCAACAGTCCTTCAATAAAGGTTCCTGCAAGCTTGAGACAGGTACGTCTTCCCTTTCTGGGATCTTTCAGTCTAATCTTACTCTCAGAATGAGTTTCTTCTGATGAAAGAAACTTCAGTGGAGCTGGAAGACCAAGGCAACAAGTGATCATCATCAATGCTCACAACAGCTCCTTCCAGTTCAGTTTTTTGCACAGCAATGAAGTCAGGGAACTTTCCCCCCCAACTTGGACAGAAGGGCTGTGCCAGGAAGATTAACTAAACAGATTAAGTGCAGTAACTTTTATGACTTGTCTAACAGAATGATGCAGTGACATTCACAATGCAATGTGACTACAGTGTTACATCTTTTAACCCACAGCCAGGAATCACTTCATGGACTCTCTCAGCACGGCATAAGGCAGTTTAATAGGGCATAGCAGTACTCTAAAGCCATTTGGAGCAGGAATAAAACTGCCCTAATAATGTGAAATTCTAACCAGAATTCTGCTGTAGAGTAGAAACTTAGGCAAAAAAGACCACCACTACATGATAGACAGAAAAAGGAAAAAGAAAGAATTAGATGTCAAAAATCTAGATCGTTACAATAAGTATTTAAGAATTTTAGGTATCACCCAAAATCATGTTGTTTAATATCATCCTCACGTTTTCAAGCTTAACAGTCTGTGTTTCCTGCTTGAGACAGGTTTCTCATAACCTCATGGGAACTAAAGAAAAAAGATAACAGGAACATTGTCAGCTTTTCTTACAGTTAGTAAACCTATCTTTTACTGACAGAATTTTATCTCACAAAAGTGAGATCTATCCCTTTAATGCCAAGAATACATGAATTAAGGAATACTCTTTTAGAGTTTTTGTGTTTATGAAAAACCACAGTGCCAGCAAAAGTGGTTTTTGTGCGTGTAGCTGCTCAATTCACAAAAGGTAGGTTTGTTACCTCTGAGTCCTAAACTGCAGATGTGTGCAGAGAGGATCAGACCTAACCATAATATTTGAAAATAATTTTAACTAATTGTAAATGACCATATGCCAGATTTCATCAGTATTAAGGATTGGTTAGAAGACACATTCATGTCTGCTGCATGTTTGAAAAGTCTTGTTTCAAATATAACCACTTAGATAGCAACAGAACCTAGCAAACCGTGGTAAAAGCTCATCTACAACGTGTGGTTTTTCCTGTAGTTCTGGTTGGTCCTCAGGGTGGCTTTGAAGACTCATAAACCCATCCTCCCTTAACCAAACATAAGGTAGCTTGATGTGAAAACAGCTATCTTTCATGCTATTTACCTTTCTTATGCTGCACCCAGAGTATCTTGCAGGCTGGTTTTTACACTAATAAAACCCAGTGGAAGGCATGATTGGGGACCATTAACCTTTAGAACACAAAAAGCTTAAGCTCAGGGAATATTTCTGAGCTGCCTCATAGGGCTTTGAAGCCACTGCTTCCATCCTTCATCTAAATTGCCTGAATTCATTTCCTGGGCTGATAAACTGTCAAGTGAATTATGAGACATGGGCCTTGGGTTAATTTATAGAAATGCTCCTGCACCAATGCTGAGTAAATCCACCTTCCTTTGTTGACTATACCTGCTTCAGCTTCCAGAATTTATTTTGCCCGTTTGCAATCTCTGCATTTCAAACTCTCCTTTCTTCATTTTTTAAAAACTAATTCACTAAGCAGATTATTAGGAGGGGCATTTTTATATCTCATGTTTCACACTCCTTCAGATACAGTAGTAGCAATACAATATGTAAACAGATGGTCAAGTTTGCTTATTAATTATTTTTTTAATAAGATGAGAAAGTCTGTCTCACTATACTGCCAGCACTTCACCTGTCAAAAATGAGTTCAAAGGAATAATTCACCTTTTATCTTCCTATATTCAATGGCTAGACAGACTGCAATTTATGCTTATCTGGCTAGCTGAGTTCAGAGGGAATTACAAGGAAATTCTGTACGTGCCAGGAACCTAACCTTTCAGTGTTAGGTTCCAGATAGTTATTTCCATATGTATTCAATATAGGTAATATGGAACTGGAAATAGCTTGGCTGTCCCTTTTTAATTAACTGGTTTGCATATTTTATCGATGAGAGAGACAAGTACCTCAAGCTGAGATATTTAGATTGTATTCCCATGAAAATTGCTAACAAAAAACAATTAATCACTGCCATGTTTTGTTTACCTTTGGGTAGCTCTCAGATTGGCATTAGTGTTCACATTTAAATATTTGTGTGATTGGAGATTCAAATATATCATAATAAATAGAGTATAAATTGTCTTACTGAGAGAAAAGTTGTGAACATTTTTCTTTGGAAAGACAGACGAAAGTAAACTATTCACACTAGTTTGGGGTTTCTTTGCATTTATCATTGTAGTCTCTTAGCACTTCAGTTTGGGTAAAATCTCCTTATACTTCAATCTTTATAGTATATGCGTGATTAGTTCTCAAATCTTGTATCAACAAGATCCTTTTCATGGTAATGGTTGTAAAGACCTTGCATGTATAGCAATTATACATAATATGCCCCTAGAGAATGCTTAGATTTCTTAGTACTATGTAAGCATCTTGTCATGGTTTAACCCCAGCTGGCAACTGAGCTGCATAGAGCTGCTCACTCCCTGCCCCTGGAGGGGATGGGGAGAGCATCAGAAGAGCAAGAGTGAGAAAACTCGTGGGTTGGGGTAAAGACAGTTTAGTAAGTAAAGCAAAATCACTGTGCACACAAGCAAAGCAAAACAAGGAGTTCATTCACCACTTCCCATGGGCAGGCAGGTGTTCAGCCATCTCCTTGAAAGCAGGAGATGCACAGTGGTGACTTGGGAATAGAAATGCCACCAAGCTGAAAGCCCCCTGCTTTCTCCTTCTTCTCCTGCTTTGTGCTGAGCATGAGGCCATGGGGTCATTTGGGGTCAACTGTGCCAGCTGTGTCCCCTCCCAACTCCTTGTGCACCCCCTGTCTAATTGCTTTTGGGGTGGGGTGAGGAACAGAGAAGACCTTGGCTGTGTGTGAGCTCTGCTCAGCAATAACTGAAATATCCCTGAGCTATCAACACTCTTTCCATCACAAATCCAAAAGATAGCCCACAACAGCTACTATGAAGAAAACTGTATTCCAAGCAAAAGCAGCACACATCTGGAAACCTAAAAGTCCTGTGAATGAACAGTATACCAAGCAGTCATGAACTGTAAATGGGGCTGATAGAAAGTATTTCTTGTTCAGAGTAGGGGTACTATACCTATTGCCACATATCTAATAGTTATCAGCTCCATTTTGGTCACTTCTTTACCAAGAAATCTCCATTATGTCTGCACCCATTACAATTGAAAACAATTGCTTTCAGTAATGAAATAAGGATTAGTAAATATGCATCCTGTTTCCTGCAGCATCTCTTACTAAAAAAAGCACCACATTGCTATGACGTACTCCAAGCATTTAATGTTTGAAAGCAAAATGCATAGAATGGTAACAAAAACCCAACAGAGGTTTTAGCTTCAGAGGTCTTTAAACTTTGTTATATATTTGGCACAAAGAACTGTGAAGATCTGCAAGGAGAATGATCTGGGTTTTTTTCTATTAGAATACTTTGAAGCAAGTTACTTTTTTTGCTCTGAATTTTTTCCTGACCTGAATAATTAGAATGGTAATGTGTTCATAGATCAGAAGTGTATTCTGAAACTTAATTCACTCAGCACCATAGACAATTAGTATTTAAATGGTAAGCATTATTTTCTGAGGTCCTCATCATACCGTGTGAAAACTTGGAAAGAGCAAAGTCATTGCGTGTGGGGAAGGGATGTGAAAGGAGATGAAGAAGGTGAAAGAAGTTGTGGTTGATTGGCACCACTTTCCTCCCTACCATGGAAGTGGCTGTACTGGTAGGTATTTCCCACTCCCTGCCTTCTATACATGCACAGGGGTTCTCAGATGTCCTGAATTTCTTCACTTTTCTTCCTGTACATAATCAGAAAGACATTCTGTCCAAACACAGATGCCTTCAGACTTTACAGTAGGGCCTCAATAGCCCCACGTAGAGATGTTCTCCACAGTCAAAATACAAAGTTCTTACCCAAAGAATTATCCAAGTATGACACACAGCTGCACATCCGTGCAGCATTTCCATGCAATGCAAACCACTGTGGCTTTACAGAGGTCACAGCCTCAGAGGATTCTTTAGGTTTTATGTTGCTTTCACTGTATTGTCCAAGCTTAATAAACAGAATGTAATAAGAAAAATTACCAAATGTAGGAGAACTAGGCTGATCAGACATGCTTACTCTAACAATGGATTTCTTTTCTATTATTTACCTTTGGAAGGTATATTTGGGTTATAAAGACTAAATTGATTATGTTTTCTAATTAGAAGAAAATGAGGAAAGGGGCTGAATATTTATTTCAGAATTGCAGTCTACAGTATTTAAAATGCATGACGAGCTACAGTCTTGCTTCCTAATTACTTAGTCCCTGTCACTTCTCATTAACATGTAAATCATGTTATAAACATAGTAAAGGTGGAGTAAAATATGTCCTGAGGGGAGGGGGCATACTGGAAAATTGCTTTGGGCAGTGTAGTGATGAGAGTGTTTCATTTGCAGCTCATCTGTATTCGTCTCCTATGGAAAGCTGCATATATGAGATTTAAGCAATCATATTTTCTTTGTCCCAGGCTGGAGTGGTTGTTGCACTTAAACAAGTCGATCTGAAGGTTTTGAATTATCTACAAGGAAGTTAGCATACAAAATCTAAGAGTATCAAAAATATTGGTAATCCGTTTAAGGAGTAATTATATTCTTCTTTAAAAAGAAATAAAATTTGTTTATAGTTTTAGGTGATAGTCCTGAAAATAAAAACATTCTTAATAAGATGTTTTGATTCACAGCAATCCACTAGCAAAAGCCTCTTGGCTCCTTACTGTATAAAAATGGATTATACAAAAATAAGACTAATTCAGAACATGCAGAATTACTCACTTGCCTTTTAGTGTCTAATATTTAATATTTGTAAGAATAATTGTTTCCAAAAAATTCATACAATATCATTAACACTTTTTACTTACTCAGAGGAGTCAGCTTCTGAAAAGACATCAAGGCCTATAATTCTATTGAGAAAATAAGTTTATACATATGACTTTGCTCTTAATTTACTTACCTGTCACTGTCTGAATGATGAATAAGGCAGAAGTAGAAGGTCTCCTTCTCAAACACTACACTCAAATATGAGGAAAAATACATACTTCTGAAAAAAATGGTTTTGATGCTTTTTTTTGTCTGTGGATAACTACTTTGGAGTCCTTTATCTGAATGAGAAAACTGAATTTGAAAATTTCACCTTCTTTTTGTAGCCAAATTTTTCAATGGCTCATGAATAAAAAATATTTGGACTAAATATTATAAAGGAATGAGTGACTTATATGCATTAAGCATAGTTAGTAATTTGATTTAACTGAAATTTCAGTGAGCTGGTGAAACAGAAATAAAGGTTCTAGAAGGACAAAAAAGAAAAGTGAGCACATTATCATTTCATTAAAAATAGCCTACAGCACATAATTATATATGTTATGTGTATGTCATATTATACTGTACTTTTTAGCACTTTCCATATGAATATGGCAGAATATTTAAAAAAAAGACATTGGCAAGTGATTGCCAGCAAGGACAGCTGGGACTTTTGGCATGAAGGATGTGTATTTCACACATCTAAAGCTTACTGAAACATTTAATAATGAGGAAAAGATGAATTTTCTATCCCTTCTTGAGAAAGGAGAAACAATTTTCTTTATTCTGGGAAGAAGGATTATCTCATTCCCCGGCTTCTGCCGATTTTCACGACAGCTGGTTTCCCTAGGCCATGCCCTGCTATCTGACATTACATCCACTTACAAAGGATCAGTTCTATCGTTCCACTAAAGTGATGTGTTATGGTTAGCAATAGTGTAAGTGAAAGTAGCAGCTTTGATTAGAACAATTTGCTTGTTCCTGAGTCTTCTTGTTTCAGGAAGCCGGTACTCCTGGGAAGACATTGTACGCACATGTTTAGTGTTTTCTTCACAGACAAAAGATCTGGAGATATATGTTTTATTGAATTAATTGAAATCTTAGACAGTTCTTTGCGGCATATCTTTTTTAATTAGATGGCAATGACACTACAATAACTGCTCCCTCATCTTGCTGTGGGGTTTACCAGACATACAGGGCTTCCAAGCAAAAAGGAGGTAATGGTTTCAGTGAACAGTAAGTGAACTTTAAACTTCCTGAGTTAAAAAAATTCAAGCGATTTGAGATGATGAAAATGATGAGAGAAGAGTTTTGATGAGGGGAGAAAGAATAGGGGTGGTTCTCAGGATGGCTGTATGCAGGGATATGGGCTGAAATAAAACTGACATCACATTTTTCAGTAGAAGTCAGTGTTAAAAAAATATGTTGATTATTACAAGAAGAAGTTAAAAATAGGAAAGGTAATTTATCTTCAGCTAAAAGGGCCTGCACACGTATTTGTCTCAGCATACCAGAAGGTGTATTAAAGTGGGATTAATCTTTGCATTGTGATATTATTCCCTAAAGAGAGGGAATTTAGTTCATATCTGGAGCAGGATTCTGGATAAAGGGTCAGAGTCTGTAATTTTGCAACAAACTGGTAATAAAATGGATTTAGACCCTGATAAATTTGTGTGCTGTAGTCACACGGGAGGAAATGTCTCTGCTCACAGTGGTAGGAAGAGGGAGGAGATGGGAAGTGGCAAGTTTGGGTCTCTCAGTGGTTGCATAAGGCAGTGCCAGGGCAGGAGGAGCCAGTGCTGCTGGGGGTCAGTGGCCTGGCTGCTGGGCAGCTCAGCAACACTGGGCCCCCACAGGTCAGCAAAGCCCCTGTGGGGCTGACAGGAAAGGTAGTCCTTGCTCTTCCCATCTGCAAGGGCAGAAGGGTCATGAATGCTGAAGAAGTTGCAAGTCAGCCCCTCTCCGAGCCTCCTGGGGGCTCTGGGTCATGTACCGTATGTAGAAAAAGATGCTCTTTAGCAAGGCTGGAGAAAGGAATTCACCGAAGCCCGTGGTTTGTCCTCTGGCACTGCTATCCTTTGGTTACTCAGTGCCAGCCCAAAGACAGTTCCCAGATAGGTCAAGCTGAGTAACCTGAGTGTTTTATCACCCATTTCCTTAAGCCAGTAATTAGTTACCTACCATCACAGCAGCATTTCACCCTGCCTGCTTCATTGGCTTGTAAAAGAGCATGCCTCTAGGAGCAGGCACTTAACCTTCCCTTTGACCCATCCCCAAACCAGTTTCCCAACGGCACTTTTGCTCCCCAAATATTATTCACCTGCCACCAGCCTTGCAGAACTAGAAGTCTGCAAACTCACTCAAAGATTTTGCGCAGTGTTGTGCATAGGGCCAGCAGGAATCTGTGACCTGCTGGAAAATAACAGGAAGGCACTGAAAAGGTGACCGTTTTCTCCATAATAGAAAGGAGGATCTGGAGGAGTTAGCACAGAAGCACAAGGTCCTAAAATGCCTCCCCTACTGATGGCAAAACTGTAGACAGAAAAAAAGATTAGCACCAAAATCTACCTTTGGAGGACTGCAATAAAGAGAGGGTGGGAAAAGGAATGGTCAGAGGGTGTGGGTGGGCATTACAGTGAATAGGTTCTCAGTGCTGTTCTACAGAAAACAATTATTTCTTCTTCTGTACTTGCCTTTTGCTGTCTGTGTGGTTTCTTGGTGGTTATTTTAAAAAATAATCAAAAGACGAAGTTGTATAAGAAATATCAACAAAAACTGTTAGTTTCACTTAATGATGATTAGAGAGGAAGAGTTAAGTAAACCAGAAAATGGATAGTTAAGAATAGTTTCCTGGTAACCAGAAAATTATGTGAAGCACAAAGCAGAAAATGAAAATTGAAATAGAAGTTGGGGAGAAGCTATGCACTTTGGTTAAATTTTTCCTTTTGAATTCTGACCTGTTACTAAAATTTTCTGAGCCAGACAAAAAATTGAAGGCAGCCTGGGAACAGTGCTCAATGACAGTGACATTTCCTGACAGAGCAATTCTTTGCATATCAGTTGTACTAATTGTATTCAATCTGACAGCAACAGTTTAACCCATTCACCGGGGGAATTGTCTTGCTGTGAGACCAGTGATCTATGTTTTCATTTGGATGTCAATCTAGCCTTATGCTGTATATTTTAAAGGTAGAATTAGCCTTAAATGAATGTACTAATATGATAAACATCATCTCCCCTTGAAGTGTTGCACAACAGAATCTTAAAAAAGCAACTTGTTTTCTCCTGCTTAGAAACTTAGAAAACTAAGGGGTTTTGCCTTTTTCAAAGCCAGGTTGAATGAAATCACTTATTTCCTAAGGCAGTTTTCTTTATTTGACCATAAATGAAAATAATTTTGAGCATCAGGAAGTGTTTTGCCTCCAAAAATATCCAGAGTGCTTCATATAGTTGCAACAACTGAAATCCAAGTGCCTGTGAAATTTTCTTCCAGTATCAGTGGGCTTTTTTTTTTACATGAGAGGCCAGAGACCCTATTGGGCTGAAAGACAGGAACATCGGATGAAAATCAGTTAAATACATCCGTTCATTGTAGAAATTATGCTGCCCATAGAAAACTTAATCGTGGGTGGAAATGGAAAGAGATGAAAATCCTGTATGACTGGCCAAGCTCAGAGGGTTGGAAGCTGCTTTAGATGCACATTCAGTTGTCCTTTGAAAACTGTCAAGCCTTATAAATGCTTCCCAGGCCTGTTTCCCTGCTTCTACAACACTGCTAGCTGCTGCAGAAAATATCACCAGAATAAATCTTCAGAAATTACACCCTGCCACTGGGTTGTACTGAAGATGATGGGTTCCTGAATAGACTTTTGAAATACAGCTAAAGTAGTCACTAAATACAGTTGTGGTGTGGAAAACTCACCGATAGGGATAGTCTATTGATATAAGGTGTGAGCTTAATTGCAAAATGGGAGAGAAGAGGAGAGGTAGGGAGGGCATTGGAGGTAACCTTCAGGGCCTGAAAACCAGTAGCTTTTAACACATGGTTGTTTTCTGCCTGGTGTTTCTGGTTTGGGTGGTGAATTGTTTATAAACTGTGTTAAGAATTATGGGAATGACCCACTCTTCTAAAAGACTGGGCAAAGAGAACAAGTAAAAAGTTTGAAGACAGTTGCAGGAAAAACAAAAACCAAACTCAAAAAGATTAAATGCAAGAGAAAAGAAAGTTTTATAGAGTGATTACAGAAAGAAGAAAAAAATAGATGGGGAAAAATAATGAAGATATTTTGTGTTTTGCAGAAAATCAATATATGTTAGCTTAAAAAAATCTAATAAATTGTTTGACATAGCACAGAAAGCGACAGTACATCTGTCAATGGACAACTTTTGCAGAGCCATGCTATGAAGACAATATCCACCTGGTAGCCCAGGCTCTATTAGTGTGGTGTAGATTTTTCTTTAGATGAAGTCTGATCTCTCTTCCCATGGACCCTTGAGAATTAAAGGCTGTAGAGCACTTCTCAAGCTTTTAGGGGAGGTACTTCAGAATTTTCCTTGCAGAGAGATGAAGAAAAACTTAAAGTAAGTAAATAATGAACATGATGGTGAATGAATGTTTAACTGAAAGTAATGGACATTGATCCAATGTTTAGTTCTTTTAATAGACCTTGTTTGCAGGCTCAACACTAACTTGATCATTGTATTTAACCCAGGTAAGGGATCTGTGCATTACTGTATAGAACACAATGAGACATCATGTTAATGTTTATCTACTGTCTAAAAATCCTTGCAGATATAAAAATAAATGCAGTATTAAATGCATGTATTCCCATGCCAATCCTTAAATGAAAGACAGATGATTGAACATGTTTAATTTTATATAACTTCAGTCCTGTTAAAGTGAGTTGTCTAATTTCATGCTAGTCACACAGGCTTCCTTTCCAGTAAATGGAATGAATAGGCATAGCTGAAAGATAAATAATCTGGCCTACTTTAGAAGCTATTTTAGGATGAAACATATTATCTTTTGGAGGTGCTTGTTTCTCTTTGACAACAATGAAGAGAACCGACAGTGGCTGACCTAGAGTAATAGATTTTACTTTTAGACCCCTCAAACATGGCAAATCAGTTGCATTCTTTGTCATATGAAGGAGGGTCAAAGCAAACCACTGGTCTGCCAACAAGAAGAGTTTTGGTTTTTTTTCACAAAACATGAGCTATGGTCTGTTATTAATTCGGATGTGGAGTAATTCAAGAATCTCCTTTGTCCTGCATATGTTTTCTCACTGTTGTCTACAGCTCTTGCTGGTCTATGTTTCAAAAGCTAATTTGCAGATGTTTATTAGAAGTCTGAATATGATGTATTATTTTCAAAAAACAAGAATATTTTGTAGAGGATTTATATTTCAATATTTTGTATGCTCTGCTGAATAGCATAGTAAAGTTAAAAATATCTTCCAGTATGAATTTTTTAACAAACAAAATGTCTTTAGATGTTTCTGAAAATTGTATAAAAATAGAACAGAGAAAATATCAAATATAGAGCAGCACGTAGGAATGCAGCTTATGTTGATAGATGACTGTAGATTGCTTATTCTTTGCTTTCAGCTGATGACTAGTTTTGAACAAGTTAGCAGCAGTTTCCCAGAAACTGTCCTGAACTTTTGTACCTGTATTCGAGTTGTGTGCTTCTCACAGTACCACACTAAAGATGATGTGCTCATCTTCTGGACATTTTCCCAGTGTTATGTGGAAGCATTCTTGTACATGGATCAAAATATGGTATTTCCATAAAATATACACAGTCATCTATATTCCTTTGAATGTTTGGAGCTTGCTGTTTCGAAACACTGATTGTAATGAGCGCTGTTGTTTTAAGTAAATATCTGAGGTTCCATCTGAGCAGATCTCTTCTTATGTGGTGAATGGCCTTGTTAAAAACTGCCAACAAGATGCAGTGCAGAGCATGCACAGTTATGGTCCGAATACATGCAGCTGCATGTAATTCACTCCAGAAACTGGAAATCTGATAATGTCATTTGCATGTCATCAGTTTTTGTTGTGACATTAATCTCATTTTTTACTATTTTGAAGTTATAGATTCCTGCTAAATAAATTGCTGGCTGTTTTATTCTTTTTTGAAAGATTTTATTTTACTGCTTATTAAAAGGGCTTTAAAAACAGGAGCCACTCTTAGAAGAGCTACTGTAGTGTATCATTGTGATGTTAAGGCTGTCAAGGACACGAATAGCATCATAACATTTTGACTGAGTACAAGTGACTGTGCTGTAGTTTTGAGATTGTGTTTTGCAAGTCAAGTGCCAGTAGAGGTAACTCAGTAGCCACAAGGCTTTCAGTAAGAGACCGTTTAGTGGATTGGCAGTCACATAATGTTCGACTGTATCCTCACAAGTGGGGTGGGGTTTTTTGACAGGAAACAGCTTTTCAAAAAGTTTGCTTCTTGGTAAGCAAATGTCTTTATTTTAGTTCCCTGGACTTTAATCTCCTTATTATTAAAACACCATCGCCAAAGGAAGACTGCTACTTTTTCCAAAGTAGGTTAAACTTTTTCAAAGCAGGCTAAGCCATGAGATGAGCCATCTTCTAGGAGAAGGGTTAAAAATGTACAACTATCCTGGGACTTGCTGGTCTCTTTTTCCAGACCCAGTGTAAGCAGAGCAATGGGTTTTAATGAGATTTGATGAGGACCAGATGGATGGGTAAAAATGCTGTTCCATATGCGCTGGAGTGTCCGAAAGCAACTGAGGAACCATGAGAGGCTGTTGTGGGGGCAGGGAGTTCCAGTGTGTGTATGGCACGACTCAGATGACAGGTTGGTGCAGTGGAGGCAATGTAAATCGAAGACTGAGAGGCTGTTGTTTAAAAAGGGTGGTATATGCCTGTGAATTTGTCCAAGCCAGATTGCCCATTTTTCTTTTGGATAAGGATAGAAGATGAGGAAGAGCTATTTCTCTGCCCTGACATTAAAAAAACAAAAGAAAAAAGAGAAAAAAGAAAAAAAAAGAAAGAAAAAAAAGGTGCAACAAACATTTATACACAAACATCACCCCCAACCACACCCCAATAATAAGATTTCACAGTTATTGATCAAAGAACAATACAACCATATACTAACTGCTTTGCTCTGGACACCCATCATTTGTGTAGAACACCTGATATTACCGATGTTTTAGACTGATGTTTTTCACTTTTTTGTTTTAGACATGATTTCAGATAATATTTTCTTCTGATGTTGAACCTGACCTGTATTTAAAATAGAAAAAGAAATAGAGCATCTCACATAAGAGATGTCTTAATAAAGAACACATGAGCAACTTCAGTTTTCTTCAGTCATTAAGGGTGCTGATTAAGAGTACATTTTCTCATCCTCTCATTGGACTCATGTGTCAATCATAGGGAGAAAAGTCAATAGTGTCAAAAAGGTGACAGAAAGTTTCTTGAGAAGTTCTGATGTCTAAAAAGTGGATCTTTTTCTGTAAATTGCCATCAGTTATATGTAACATATATTTCTAGGTTCTATATTCAGCAGTGAAAACAACTGTGACTTCTCTCTTTCTAAGCAGTAAGTTTATATAAGGTTTTTCAAAGGTGTTTTAAGGAAGAGAAATTAAAAGGTGATTTTTTTTTTCATGAAGTGAAATAATCTTGTTTGAATCACCACAAGCTTCCTCTAGATTTGATGGGAGCTTGAATAATCGTAGAGACAATTTCAAGTGAGAGTGAAAAGGACTGTCAATAAAAAAACCTCCAACTGAGGGTAAAGTATTTTACATATGTGGTATGATATAGATGTCTAGGTAATATGAGAGCTGTTGGAAGATGAAGGAGTTACAACAATCTTATTTCAGTCATATTGGAAGGGGAAGAGGGCTGAGGATTCTTTTTCAGAAATACATTGGTCTGTTTGAGAGGAAGATTCCAAAAAGACCATGAAATATTTCCCATTTAGATCAGTTCAAATCAAATAATTTGAGACAGGATATGGACTTTTTGGGGTTTGAGGCTTTTATGTTCTTGAGAAACAAATAACGTTTGTTTTTAAAAAATAAGATAACAAAGGATAATAATATTTTCCCCTGTATTTTCAGACTATGATGTCTTAAAGACATCTAGAAGAAGTGTCCCATGATTTCTAACTTCTTTTGTTGTTGAATAGACACCATTGAAGATTTTAAGTCATGCCTATCCTTTTTAAGTAAATCAAATGAGGCTCTGGTACTCAGAGATCACAGTAAGAACTAAAACTATGACTCTTGGAACACCAACAGCTACACCACAGGAGCCTTACTAAATCCTGGCATGGGTATCCTGTGTCTAAAATCTTAAAACAAATCATGAAATGAGTGAGCGATGGAACACACCAAACATGAAAGATGTGTCTCTGTGAGCCACTCGTTATATTGGTTCACTAAGGACATAAGACTACGGAAGGCAGTGCTCTTTCTAGCATTTTTTTTATCCATCACCCCGAACAATAGCTTCGAACATGGATGTTAAAGAAATTCTGCTTACTTGTGTGAGAAAATTTGTCATTCATCGTCAGGACGCATCTAGTCATCTTCTTGTGAGTGCACCCTCAGCAGTTTTGCCAGTGATCCCAAGCTATGTGATGTTGACACACTGGAGGGAAGGGATGTCATCCAGCAGGACCTTGATAGGCTTGAGAAGTGGGCCTGTATGAACCTCATGAAGTTCAACAAGGCCAAGGGCAAGGTCCTGCATGTGAGTTGAAGCAATCCCAAGCACAAATACAGGCTGAGTGGAGAATAGATTGAGAGCAGCCCTGAGGAGAAGGACTTGAGAGTATTGGTTGACAAGCTCGGCATGAACCAGCAATGTGTACTTGCAGCCCTGAAAACCAACTGCATTCTGGGCTGCATCAAGAACAGAGGGGCCAACAGGCCTAAGGTGGTGATTCTTCCCCTTTATTCCACTTTTGTGAAACCCTCCCTGGAGTTCTACACCCAGTTCTGGGGTCCCCAGCGTAAGAAGAGCATGAACCTTTTGGAGTGAGTCCAGAGGAGAAAGCAAAGATGATCAGAGGTCTGGAGCCCCTCTCCTATGAAGACAGGCTGAGAGTGATGGATCTATTTATTCTGGGGAAGAGAAAGTTTTGAGATGACCTTAGAGCACCTGTCAGTACTTAAAGGGGGCTTCAAGAACGGTGGAGAAGGACATTTTACAAGGGCATGTAGTGATGGGACAAGGAGAAATGGCTTTAAACTGAAAGAGAGCAGGTTTAGATTAGATATTAGAAAAAAATTCTTCACTGTGAGGGTAAAAAAAGACTGGAGATACTGGAACAGGTTGCCCAGAGAAGTTGCAGTTACCCCATCCCTGGAAGGTCAGGTTGGATGGAGCTCTGAGCAACCTGGTCTAGTGTCAGGTGTCCCTGCCCATGGCAGGGGGATTAGAACAAGATGATCATTAAGGTCCTTTCGAATTCAATCTATTCTATGGTTCTATGATCTTTAAGGCACAGATTGTTCTGGTTATTTGGTGTGGAAATTGTGATTGACTGTAGTAAAGACATGGTTACTCATTGTCATGAAAAGAGTTATCCTTCCTATTACTTTAAGATTATAAAATGCCTTTGCAGTGGTTTGTGTCCTTAGTATTGCACTGATAAAAAGAATTCAATGTATTTCTCTTATCTGACTTTATACTGAGAAATTATTTTTTGAGAATTTGACTTATTTGTAGGACTTGGTATCAAAGTGGGAAACCACTGCCAAAAGTGCCAAGGGCTAGAGAGGTTAAGATGATGGCAATATACTGTTTTAATCAGTACCTCTGAATATGAATTAAAATATTATGCAAATTACACTGTGGAAGGACCAAATGGCCCAATAAGTTTTGGGTAATATTTCTTATTGATGGAACATCAGTGACTATATATTGTCAAAGTATTACAGTACTTCGTATAATGAAATAGCAATAATATGTCAAGAGTGTATCAAAAATAATCACAACTCCAGCAAACTGTGTTTTGACAAGTGAGGTCGGTTCATTTTGTTTTGTCTTGTCTTGAATAGAAGCACTAGAAACATCTACTGCCAACCATTAGGTCTGCTGGAAAAAGAGGAAAAAATATTTCCAAGATGCTTTAAAGTACGGTATATCCAAGTCAAATGGAATATTAATGGTCTAAATATCTACTGGTATACCACAGTCACAAACAGACATCAAAGGATTTCCTAGGTTATAAAAGAGCTATCCTTGTGATTGTGGAAACTGAGATTACTTCTGGAAGAAAGGCATTCTGAACTGATTAAAAAAAAAAAAAGATTAAATTCTCTGAGAATGCACTAATAGGAGAGATCTACACAAGTAACTGTGAAATCAGCAAGGATGTAAAATAGATTCTGTATTTAAAATAATTCACAAAATTACTGTGTGAGCTAATTAAAGAAAACTAGAGGGAGTTTTATTGCTTGGGGTGTTAAAAATTAGAGTGGATGAGACACTAGGGGGCCTGTTCAAAAACCTTTGAAACCTTTTGAAGTTGTCATAAGCTTGTCCCTTGAATTTCCTCAGTTTTTGAGTCAGCCACACATAGTTGTGCTAAAAGAATTGCTCTCCATTGTAAAGCTCTGCAGTACATCACTGGAAAGTGTTTTCATTTTCTGGCTTAGACACATGTAAGTGTGGGAGAATATAAACACTTATATTTTTATCTCTTGGAATGAAATTAGTTGCAATATGAATAGAAAAGGAGATAGATTTCCCATTTATATGACATAAAGTTTTGTATTTCTGTATTTCTCATTATTGGTAGCGGGATACACACTCTGTTCTTTGCTAAACTCAAGATCTTTTGCTAACCAAGATAAAAAGATAGGGGTAAATTTTCCAAGCAGAAAATTACTGCTGGGGAAAATTTAGTAACTGAATTGGGAGTCAATAAAACATGTAATTTTTCGTTATAACTAATTAATTAGGTTGTAAAGAAGTGGAACCTAACAGGAAGGAGCCATCTATTCTCCATAAGTTTTTCATTAGGTATTCCAACATTCTAGAATAAAATTTTAAAAATACTTTAAAATGAATGAGTACATTCCATTAGACTTGCATATTCATAACTCAGTTGTTTTTTTCTTAATAAAGACCAGAAAAGTCCATGTGAAGCTTAGCTTTTCATCCTGTAGGTCTTGCAGAACTGTACTATACCTAAGAATAAGCATATTCAAAATTCTCAGTTTGTACAGATATTTACATATATGTATATTTGCACTTGCAGGTGTGCTCCCTAAAAAAACAGGTGGGTGTAATTACTCTTCCAGTCAGTAAAGTAACACCAGGACTGGGTGAAAGTGTTAGCTATGTTTTTTGGAAATGTCCCTGTAATCAGTGTGAGTGCTGGCCCTTAGCTGTGGCAGATTGAATAACTGCAGAAGGGCAAAACCACTGGCCAAGCACCAGCTCCTGTTCCTGTGCCAGTGTCCAAGGGGATCTGCCTGCAGGAGTTCACTCTCTGGAGACATGCCCATGTGGATTAATAGCAAAACAAAAATGGCTGATACCTGTTCACTCAAAATCCCTTCTTCACTAGAACTGCTAGAGAATTCCTAACTTTTCCCCTTCTGTCCAAAGTGTAATTAATTTATATTTCTGTATAACCAAATTTCATTCCTTCTAGCCACCTAAGAAATGAAACTAGCATTTTTAAGGTCATTTTAAAAATGGCAATTTGGGATGCCTTTTATATAACTTAGAGATCAGAGCTAAATTTGTAGCTTTTTTTTTTTTTTTTTCTGGTCATAATCTTCTACTCTGTAGAGTTAGAGCCCCAACCAGTTTTTGGTTAGCTGTAAATTCCATTGATTGAGGACCATTCATCTGTATCTTCTTTACCCAGAATTATAAGGAAAAAGAGTTTTATTTACCAAAGCTTGACTGTCCATTTAAAATACCTAAAAAGTTGCAGTTTAAAAAAAAATTCCAAGTAATCCATTGAAATTTACAATTTCTATGCATCCCTGGCTGGTGAATTTGTGTCTCTAGGGCTTGAATAATCCACTCAGTAGTTTCCACTCAAGCAAAACCAGGTAAACAAAGAAGTAGAGCTGAAATTTGAGACAATGATGTTTTTAAAATAGCTATACATATAATTTAATTCTAATAGAGAGTTTTTACTGATTGCATTTTATTATATCTGTATTTCTTGGAGAGGAGTAAACAATAGCTTTTTTTTTTCAAAGGTTAATGGCATTCCGCCTAGCAGTTTGATCTGTTTAATCAGTGTGTTCCACAGACAAGGTATGCAGATGGATAATACCCCACCCCCGAAAGCCTGTCTTATAATTTGATTATTCTATAACATCTTACTTGGCATAAGAGGCTGTTAAAAATTAATAAGAAATTATGTAATTGATGCAACTTCACTTCAGTACTACAAACATGATGTTACCTGGAAAAACTTCTAATTTTCTCTCTTTCTATCATGACCAAATAAAGAATTTTAAATATTTGCAAGTATCATTTGAAATCAATTGAAATACAGAACAACATAAATTTGGTTTTAGTGATCCCATATCAAAGTTTCTGTTTATATTTGTGATACAAAGAATAAAATTAAAATTCCAGCGCTGTGCATATTTTTTGGAAAGAACTCTTTTAGAATTATAACAATGTGAAAAAGTGATATGAACCTAGGATAACTCTGTAAGGGAGGCCAGACACTGAGTCCTGACAAAACTGGTTGAATGTCATTCTGATCTTTTGGCTATAAACAATCCCCAGTGAATAGGATTTGACATCAAATTTTGTCAGTGACTTGGTTTATATAACAAAACTATTACAGACTAGACAGAAATGGCATGCTCTACTCAGGGAAAGCTTAGGGGTAAAAAAGAACTATAGGCATTGCATAATTCTCTTCAGATAAGTTACACAAAGGATGGACTTCGTACAGTATGCAAGTCTTGCAAAAACCCCAAGACTGACAGTCCCTGGGTTGGCAGCATCCAGGCAAAGCTTGGACAAGGCATAATTGAGTATTGACATGAAAGGGAGCACGGGAAATATCTTCCTCTCTTTGACCATCATAGAAAAGACACCATGAAGAACAAACTGCGTTTGATAAAAGATTCATATGTCAAAACAAACTAGTACCAACAATTTTTGCTAAAGTTCAAAGCATCACTGCTATGTTTTCCGATAATGGGAAAGATGCATCACAGAATACTGTTCCATGTTGTCCCTGAACACTGCTAATTAATTTTTCTTTGGATATCTATCCATAAGTAGGCTAGAATGAATCTTCATTTAATATTCTGTATATATTGATATATATTTCTGAGGTCCTATTTTCTTCCAATATGTTTCAGTTAAGCTAAAGCTACTGAAAAAAAAAAACCCCAAACAACAAACAAACAAGCAAACAAAAACAAACAAATAAACCCCCCACAAAACTGCTGTGAGAACAAAAATAGCAACGAATGGCAGCCATTCATAGTATCAGAAAGTTTTTACTTTTATCCAGAGTTTTTTCATCTCCAAAGATAAAGCTTAAATAATATTTTTGAAGTATTTATAGAATATTTTCTGCTTAAGCAATCCAAATAATGTGAAAAGATGTAAATCAGTATTTCTTTGTGGAGATGTGGTCCTGAAGATGTAATGAGCCACATAAATTTCCTGAGGTCACACAGAAAGCTAGTCAAAAAGGTAAGAATAGACCAGGCATTTTGTTCATGATTTAAGACCCCTTGTGAACCAGAAATTGATTTTAAATTCACTAGAAACAGGATTTTCCACAATTTTTGTGAAAAAAAATTTTCTGTGTAGATGGAAAAATAATTTCAATGCAATTTATGACTTTCTAGAAGTTTCTTCTTTTTTTATGAGACATGGAGATTTTTGCAGCACCACTGAAATTCTTGGATGCTATAAGGTCAAGGTTAAAGTAGTTTGCATATTAATACCAGCAATTTAAAGGAATCTAAATATTAGAAAAGGCTTTCTATGGTTCATGGGCTGACAGATTTTAGGTTTTATTTTTGGTAGAGCAGTTAGTGGCAGCAGAGGTATTAATAACCAGACATTTGAAGAGTAATAGTTATTTCGAAGTTCAGGTAAGATTTAGAGATCATTTTGTTGTTTGCTATCAAAGCATAAAAAACTTCTGACCCAAAAAACTAATTTCTAAGAAGGTATATAGGAAAATGAGAGTCATGTCTTCGAATATGACATCCAAACAAATAAACACAGAGATGAATTGTGTATCAAATTTCCTCCAGGGCTCATATCTATGAGCATGGAAACTTGCTAATGCAACCTGAATGATTAGGTTGTGTAACTCCCTAAGTTATTTCAAAATTTATTTTCTGTGAGGAAATGCTATTTATATATGAAACAAGTTGGATGGAAAAATCCTTATGAAGAAAAGTGGAAGCTTATTGACAATATGAAACTTATATTTAATTATGTTACTCTTCATCCATTCTAAAACCTAAAAAACTGCAAACATAAACATTTATTTATTGCATCGAAAGTTTTAAATCAATTTTCTCAAGGAAGGTAAACTTAAATTCCAATTTAACTCTGCAGAAATGTCTGTGTGATGTAGGGAAGAAAGGAAATGGAAAATAGTGGAAAATGCATTATGTCTCAGTCATCTAACATTGTTTGATGATCCTACTAGTAGTTTTATAAATTCTTTCCATATTAGATTTATGGATAAGTTACTAATAATTGCAGATTATATTATGCATTTATTTATGCAGTCATCATTGACAGTGGGCTGTTGCCATTCACACTTCAGTATATAATTGCCTTAAAGAAGAAATTTTTTTATTAACGGAGAGATAACTGAATATTTTGTGAGATTGCAAAAATCATTGTCAGTTTCTCATGATTATAATAATAAAAATTCTTGATAAATAAGGTGAGGGAAATTCAGAAAATTAACTCCATCAAATAAGACAGTCTTGATGCACATGTAATTGGTCAGATGCGTCTAACATTGTTCCTCAGCAATGTAATGTTATTTGCACAAAGATATTCTTCTAGCTGTAGACATTATCTCTCTGAAAATTAGTAGCTGATAAATTAGGTGCTGATGGGGAGCCAACAGAGTGCAGTCAACTGTGAGTGTGAAGATAGCACTATTTGCATTCCTTATTATTCGTAAAGAATTACAGGACGCCCACACATCTGACATGATTAGAACGCATGAACAGTAGATTAAAATCATTCTGTATTAAATATAGAAAATGAAGAAGAAATGAAAATACATTTGGCCACTATAAGAAAGTGATGTTTGTTCAGTATTTCCTAACTGATCTCTGCGTTTCTGTGCTAGCTGTCTTTTCGAGCAATAGAAAGCTTTACATTTTGCTGGAAATTCTCTGCCTTGAGATTTCACTGCAAATTATTGCCTAGGAATTACATTAGAAGCTGTATTGTAAACCTTAAGTGACACTGGAACTGAAAACTCAGAGGTGATATTTCTCCCTGGCTTGTTTCTTGGTTTTTTTGCGATTGTAGTATTAATTATTTTAATGTGAATTTCTAATAGGAAAGGTTATTATTGAAGTTAATGCATCAGTCTTAAAAGGTGGCTGAATCCCTATATTCTGCTAAGCAAATGTAAATGTACCTGTCTTTAAATAACTACAGATAGCAATGTTCAATGTTACAAAAAATAGGACAAGAGAAACCTAATATGCCTGGTAAGATACTTGTCTGGAAGTTGGTGTGAAAACTCACAGGAGTCAAACAAGAATGTATTTTGGATCAGCCCCATGCTCCTGAAATCACAATATATACCCAGACGTGTGCTACTGCTTTCATTTAACTTGCAATTTTCACAAGTCTTGAGTTCCTGTGAGAGCTTTCAAGTCAGAAGTTCACTGGCATTTTGTGACAGAAGTATGATTGACACAAACACATACATTATCTTTGTGAGCAAAACATCTAATCTCTACAATCAGATGCTTAAATTCTACTAGACACATACTCTGATACTTAGGTTGGTGTACTGTAAATCAGTAATAATTACACTAAAATTCCACTGAGTTGGATATCTTTGCATGAGAAAACACAATCAATCATCTGTTCACTTTGCCTGTGATCCTGATCACTGGTCGGCTGTGGTCCAGGTGGCAAGGAGCTGTATTAGAGTGTTGAGCCTGAGGTTATATACCTATTTCAAAATCACACAGCTTCTGGATCAGGAGGCTGCAGAAACAGTGATTTTGTTTGATTTGACAATGTCTGTCGTACTGCTTGAGCAAAATTTTTCAAACACTCCAGGAAAGATCAAGAGCAGCAGAGGGGATTGCAAATTAAGTCACAATAGTTAAGGGTTAGGCATACTTAGCTTCTGAGAGACTTAATGAATCTTCATTACATAGTTAGCATGATAGCAGAAGAAATTTGAGGATGGCAGATGCAAAGTAAAGAATACTAAAATAGATATTTGAATTATCCATATACCTCACCTGACCTAAAGATATTGAAATTGCTCCTGCTGAGGAACGAGGTACCATTTCAGGGAGTTTTTTTAATAATTCTGTTTAGTGCACAGGAGCTTTCAAATAGACAATGGTGTTTAAGAGATCAAAGACTAAGTAGAAAATAAGATGGAGAGTATTCAGCATCATCTTATGATTTAAATTTCCCATGCTAAATTTTAATCACCTCATTTAAGAAAAATTGAAAGAATTTTGAAGAGCAAAATAAATAGGAGCAGAAGACTTTGAAAGTAGTGAAGAGAGCTTGAGAAGTTTGATGCTAACTTGTATAAACAAGATGTAATAGTAAGATGTAATACATTGGAAGTACTGACAATGTCACCATAGACCCTGTTGTATCTTTTACCTTTCTACCAAACAGAAGGAATACTCATTAAAATTGAAGGTAGTCACTAATATTGAAATAAAACATGATTAATTATTTTCTATTGTTTTTTGCTTTGCATGACGTTAAACTTATCTTTGAATAAATTGAGTTTCAGAGTTGAAAGTATTAAAAAACACAGCAAGAGGTACATGTGACTGAAGACTACCCATAGTCATATCAGATAAAGCATGTTCTTTTGAGAAGGGATACAAACTCACAGCTTTCTGAGTATAGGACAAAACATTAACTAGTGGCATTTTTTTGCCTTTGGGCTGATTGTTTCATAATTGTCAACTGCAGAGTTCCTTTCACCTTCATTTGAAGCATGAGGTGATGGCCTCTGTCAAAGATGGGATAGTGGATTAGACGCATAATTGGTCTGATTGCTTATGACAGCTCAAATAATTCTATGTAAGGTCCAAGTAAAGGAGAACAAAATCAGGCTTGTACCTTTGAAGATGAAAGCAACTGTCTAGTGTGGTGGGGTTTTGTGGGGAGGCAAATTCTTGCAAGTATTTCTCCTACACCTAAATAACACTGAAGTGAGAATTCTTGGAAATTGCTCCAAAATGCAGTTCCTTGTAGAAGTAGGTTGTTCTAATTTAAGTTCTGGAAAAGGTTTAAAGCTGTATGAGCATGGCCTTCTGCCTGTAGTAATACACTTTGCTATGCTGCAAGCCTCGTTTGCCCAGTCAAAATGCACTAGTAGGTGTAGTGATGTCCCGTCTGGCATCTGAGCCAGCTTGCCTGTGACCACTGAAACATATGTGTGGGATCCCATATTCTGCTGGGTGTGCTGCTGCTTATCCTTGGGGAACAAATATCTAGCAGCAAGTGTGTCAGCCACTTAGGCTGGTTATAGACATTTTAAGCCATTTTGGTCCATTAGATTGACAAGATAAAAATAGATGTAGCTACCTTTCAACATCTACATGATTACCAGATCTGTATAATGAAGTCCTCTCTTCATAAAAGAAATAGCAGGAGCAGTTCTTTTTATTCTGAAGGGTGCTTGAAAGAAAGAAAGAAGAGTCCTTTCCTTCCTTCTTGGCTTGCTTTTGGCTTTCAAGGAGAGTGTGCACAAACAGCCCTGAGTTATATTTAATGAATGCAACAACAAACTTCTCCTCCATGCAATCTCTATTGCTTAACAAGTACATCAGGACATAGAGAACATTCTGTTTTTCATCCATGTTCTGTTTCTTTTTTTGTGTCTGTTTTTACACTGTTTTGGGCAGCTATGATCACTGGAAGGACAAAATGCTGATCATAAGATGAAGGGAAGCTCACAAACAGAAAAAGAGACAGTGTTTCTGGGAGGAAACAGAATATATGGGTAAAAAAACAAAATGACAAGACTTATTATTCTCAAAACAATGTACCTCATATTTTCAATAATGACTAATTTTGTGAGTTCTGCACTCCTCTAGTGTTACCTTTTGATGGAGGTTGATTATCTACTTTAGACCACTTCTAAAAATTCCATTATAATTTGGTTAGTAAAATGCTTCTGTGGAAAAATAACAGAAAAATATTTTCTGGAGAGACTGGTTGTCAAGCAGCAAAAGAAGAGGAGTGAGACTGTAGAAATATGAGGTCAAATGGTCTTGACCACCATGAATTTACAGCAGTAGCTTTTAGAGCAGCACTTAGCTCCTAATCGCTAATGCCAGACAAGTAGTGAGATCTTGAGCAGGTCATGAATTTCTTGTGTGCGTTTCCACAGATAGCTGTGTGATGGCCCTTTCAACCCTGTGCTTCTTGGGGCCATGGGGCACCTGGAGCATCTTTAAACCTCATCTAAGTTATACAAGTCTTCCAGGCTGTCAAACAGAGTCCACTGAATCAGCTCTTTGGTCAGCTGACCAGCAACAGTCCTGCTGGGGGACCAATGAAATCAGAAACACATCCGATGGATTTTCTTGTATTCCATGAAGTCTGAGAATAGTGCATGACATGCAAGACTGATGGAGTAAATTTCATGCATTGGGCTTCCCATCTTTTTTATGCAAAATCTGCTGGTTTTTGTTTTTCTAGCACTTTGGCTAGTTGTTTGTTATGTCATATCTTTAGCTAGATAGTGTACCTACAAAGGTAAAAATGATAAGAGTCCTCTAAGCAGGAAGATAGTCATGTTTTGCTTTGCCTTGCTCAAGGTGTAGCTTCTCTGGAATTATTTTCCAATACCCAAAATACAGGCAGTTCTAAGGAGAAATGTAAGTACAAAATATGCCAATAGTTCCCTACACACAGGTGTCTTGGACTCATTAAATGCACGCATCTATCAGTGCCTTTATTTTTAGTGTTTTCTGACTTTATAGTGCTAGTTATTGAAGGAAATCCTCCTGTTGATTTGCCCATATTCTTCCATGTGGTGCCTGGGTTTTTCTGGGAAACTGAGCAGGAATTGCAGTGATATGGAAGGCTGCTTAGCTGATGTTGTTGAAAGTGGCAATTCAAATGTCAAGCACTGAGTGAACAACTGATTTCCACAGTTTCATAATTAAGTCCTTTCTTATGCAGCCTCGCTCATTTTGTGGTCCCAGGTGTGGGAAGCAGCTGGTTGGCTGAGCTTGCGTGGGTGACCAGCTGTGCCTGGCATGTATTCATGCAAGAGAAAATTGCAATGAAAAGGTGCATTACCTAAGAGAACGTACTGTGTCCACAGGTTGGTATCACACCCTGCCCCACAGAGCAGCCAGATGAGCCTCTGCTTTTCAGATGAATGAATATATCAAATGTAACAGTTCCACAGACTCCCTTCCATGTCCTAGTGCAGGGATGGTGCAAACAGCAGATGAGACCAAATGGGGAACTCAAAATGGCATTTCATGTATAGACTGAATGAGATATCTACTTTACTTATAGATGTATACAAATGTTTTGTGTCTGAGTCACACAACTTGACATCCATAGGTAAATATTAAAAATCTGGTATTTGCGATTAGGAGTTGTTTGATGTGTACCATGATGCCACCCCAGAATTCACTGAAATTATAAAGTCTTCATGTAACAAGATTTAGATTTATCCTAAATGAACAAACTGTATTTAATCTTGCAAATGTTAATCTGATTAGAAAAAAAAAAAGGGTTTATGTCAATATAGCTAAATGCCCATTTTTTCAAATGGTGATAACATATTTTTCTTGCATTTTTAGGAAAAGATACAATTATGATAAATGACAGATTCAGTGTTTTTCATTATCCTTGCTTGCAAATGCTGGTATTGAGGTTGACTGATGCACATTGAACAAATATGATGCTTTAAACTATGGACCAAAACATGAGGTAGACAGTTTCATGTGGCAGACAGGAATGAGTAATCCTGGACAAGCACAGGCTTACCAGTAATCACAGAATCACAAAACCACCAGGTTGGAAGAGACCTTCAAAATCACTGAGTCCAACCCATGCCCTAACACCACCTCAACTAAACCATGGCACTGAGTGCCACATACAGTCTTTTTTTAAACACATCCAGGGATGGTGACTCCACCACCTCCCCAGGCAGACGATTCCAGAACTTTATCACTCTTTCAGGAAAAAATCTTTTTCCTAACATCCAACCTAAATTTCCCTTGGCACAGCTTAAGACTGTGTCCTCTTGGTCTGTCAGTTGTTGCCTGGAAAAAGAGACCAACCCTCACCTAAATACAACCACCTTTCAGGTAGTTGTAGAGAGTGATAAGGTCACCTCTGAGTCTTCTCCAGGCTAAACAACCCCAGCTACCTCAGTCGTTCTTCATAGGGCTTGTGTTCCAAGCCCCTCAGCAGCCTTGTTGCCCTCCTCTGGACATGTTCAAGCATCTCAGAGTCCTTCCTGAACTGAGGGGCCCAGAACTGGACACAGCACTCGAGGTGCTGCCTCACCAGTGCCAAGTACAGGGGAAGAATGACTTCCTGGTCCTGCTGGCCACACTATTCCTGATGCAGGCTCATGTTCAACTGCTGTCAACCAGTAGCCCCAGCTCCCTTTCCGCCTGGGCACTGTCCAGCGACTCTGTCCCCAGCCTATAGTGTTGCAGGGGGTTATTGTGGCCAGAAGGCAGGATTCAGAACTTGGACTTGCTAAATTTCGTCTTATTGGACTCTGCCCATCCATTCAACTTTTCCAGGTCTCTTTGCAGAACCCTCCTACCTTCCAACAGATCAACACGCACTCCCAGCTTAGTGTCATCTGCAAGCTTAATAATAGTAGACTCAACCCTCATCCACGTCATCAATAAAAATATTAAACAAAACTGGCCCCTGCACAGATCCCCAAGGGATACCACTAGGCTATACAGTTGTGTTCTTCCTCAACTAGACATTCTTGAAAAGAAAAAAATGTTTTTCAATTACTAAATGACCCAGTCAGGCAACAAATGCATAGACTGGATAAGAAGGCTGGAGGTTATATTTATTTCCGATATATTTCCCCATAATCTGAGTTTTGGGACTTACCTACAGTCTCTGCATGCAAAGCATTCAAACATCATTTTTCAATCACTTGTAACAAGAAGCAGCTTAAAATATTATATGGGTTTTTTTGTTTGTGATCTTGGTTCACAAGATTACAAGATTTTCAGCAGTGTTTTAATTTTAGAAAGGTAAGAGCTTAATTTAAATGTTGAAGAGTCATAGTAGGGAATAATGGAGTAAAGATTGTTTAGTGATAGGCAAAGAAACCTGAGCTGCTAAAGGAGAAAATGGGCAAAAATGAGGTTAGAAATAGTAAATAAGTACTGGACATTGATAGATCATGGACTTTCTAGGGACTGAGCAGAAAGAGATGGAGGAGAAGAATGATTCTGAAGGAGGTCAAATGCATCCATCGAGACATGGAAAAAGAAACAAAGCAGAAGGATGACAAGGTTGAGCAAGTGGTAAATGGAGGAGTTGATCCATGACTGAAACTCAGTCTGGGAGGTGGTGCTAAGGAGCTGAACGGGATGTCATTGCAGCTGTACCAACTACCCAGTATGAAAAAAAGAGGCTTGAGTAGAGGAAGAGTCCAGTCAGCATTGTTTTTCGCTTTATTTTCCTCAGTCTATGTAAGCTTTGAAATATTACATGTATCCTATGTATAGGCTCTGAATTTTGGCCATGTCCATAGTGCGATAGAGACAGTTGAGGAATTGTTTGATTCATAACTCTTTTTCTTTGTTTGAGTACTCACTTAAATAGATTTAGATTTATATGTCCAGATATATATTTAAGGAGATTGAAGCCAGTAAAACCAGTTGGTAAACTGTGATTTTTTCTTATATTAAACATGAACACACTGAATGCTAAAGATGTCATCATCACACAGTCAAGGTTGAGGTATCATTGAGGAGCTATAAGCTCAGGAGCTAATCTTTTTGAGCGCTTAAAGAAATTAGATGAATAAATCTGATCATGGAAGAAAGTTTTTATGTGGATGGATGGGATTTATTCATTATAGGCAGCCTCCTTCCCGTATGATGAATATAGAGGAAAGGTTGGTTTGGCTTCTGATTTTAAAGAAAATGTCCTTGTCTGAAACATGGAGAAAATCATGTTAATGAGGTTTGTCCGCAAGTGTCATTTGGCTGCAGGAAAAGATAAACTGAGTCGAAAGGCTCTCTTCTCTTGGGACTCAACTTCAGGGACTCCTCTGAGGCTTTGGAGACAGCTGTAAGGGTGAATTGGCATTTTTGCAGAGCATAAATAGTCCTTACTACTCTCCTTTAGTGTTGTTTCTCTTACTTTTCTCTTTTCTATATTCCTAGATTATAGAGGGCGGATACGATTTGTACAATTTCATTTCCACTATGCAATTAGTGTACCCGTATAAGTGGCCCTATGGTTTTCCCCCAGACAGAGACAGAAAGGAGCACTTAATGTTTCTTTGCAAGTTCAATAGTTAGTGTCCTTAAAGTGGGCCTGGGAAATATCTTCCTAAAAACCACCACTCTGAGACTGCTTATGTTGCATAATCTCTGGTTCCACAGCTGTGGCCGGCCTCCACAAAGTCTCTTCATGCATTTGTATGAACTCTAGCTACCTTTAATTTTGCAAAAAAGAAAGTGATTCAGTGGGGTAGGTTACTAAAGTCAAAATTTTAAAATATGCAGCAGTTTATCCTGCAGTGAAAGCCAGTGCTTGACAAATAAAATTACAGCAGCTGTAAAAGAAAAGTGTTCCCGTCTACAAAGTTAATGGTATCTTTGGTAATTAAGATACAAAACTAATGTAAACACTGCAATTCCTTAGTTATAGCAGAGCTCATAGAGTACTTTTGTCTGTTCTATTTTCTTTCTGAGTGAACATATAATAGGTTTATCGTTTAAGTTGAGAATAAACTGAATTACAGCATTAAGTCCTTAATTATTTGACCATTTGGAGTACAATTAAATATCTCTAAAAATTGGTTAGTAGTTTAGTTAGCACTCCCAAGTTTTAAATGAAAAACTGAATGATATTTTAAATCTAATTTACTTAAACAACCAAAACAAATCTTGCTGTGAGCACTTATCAAAGTTAATCTCCACTTGTGCTTTTTATAAATTGGGAAAACCAGCTGTTCTCAACCTCTTCTTTAAACATGGGTTTCTTTCAATGGTAGTGAACAGACATCTGGTTGAATAGGTATTATCTTGAAATAGAGTAATTTTTATTTAAAGGCATGCTTGCTGTCATGTGATTTAAAACAAAGGTGTAAAAACCTACTAAAACTTTGAAAGAACAGAGGATGTGGTAGTAATCTTGTATTTATATTGTTTTTCCTGCTATGCAGACTTTTCAGCTGGATATTCAAACGATCAGCAGGCATTTTCATTTAATTTACTCTCGTGATTAAACAGTGAGACCACCTTTTTTCATCCAGTTTCTATTTATTCTGCATTGTCCATCTGGATGCATAAAAGGAAGAGAAACAAAGTGTTCTGAAATATGTTCATGAGCATATATTTGTGATTTGGTATATTTTTGGCATAATAGCCCATTTTGATGTTACCTGATTACAGGAGAGATATACATTAGCATCTAGCTGTAATTTGATTTTATCCTGACCCCATTTCCTACAAGGTTCTATTTCAAACTGTATTTCAAACTGTGCATACAGCAAAATTGTCTGGCAACAAAGTCCATGGAGCCAAGTAGGTATTGGCTACCAGATAATATGATTCTTTACCTTCTAAACCATTTTGAACTCTTCTTAACCTATTTTGCTATCATTTTCACCCCACAAGCCAACATGAAAGTCACCCATAATACCATGAACATTAGTAGAAAAACAAAACTTGCCTGATGATTGAGGGAGCTCTATAAATACTTACTGCGTTTTATTTTTAAAGAGCATTGCATTGAATAACCTCTGAAAGATGAGGGTGTGTATTTTTTCTCTGTATAATGCTGACCAGTTTCTTAGCTGATAGTTGAATTTATCTGAATTTGTTTGAATACAGAAAAAAAAAGACAATATGACTATAATATTTATTTAAACCGCATTGACCATTTGGCATTGACCATCTCTGTAATGTAACTGTACCAAAGATAACAGAAATATTTCAATACACCAATATGCTAAGAGTTTGAGCCTACTACTTGTGAATTTCAATATTTCAATGGTGTTTAGGCATAGAGACTTTAGACAGTTTAGTCCCATGACAAAGTTATGTAGGATGAAAGGGAAAAAAGTGGAAATTAAATCAGAAGGGATAAGCAAAATAAATTAATGCAAAAATTATATAAATCTCTTTTTCAGACTGAAAATATTGGTTAGAGTTGCTATTTTAGACATGCACATGTAGAAGTCTAAATAGAATATTCCTGTCTCTGAATTTTGAGTGGGCAAGTGTGAATAATGGCTATTTTTCCAATTTTGTCAAAGCAACCCATAGTAGGAAGAGCAGAATATAGTCTCAGTGTAAATGGCTATGACAGCCGCAAACAGGCACCCTAATGTGGTACCCACAGTTGTAGTCAACAACTACTGCAGTCTGTCCTCTACACCACCTCTTTATTTTCGATTATTTCACAGCTTAAGGCACCACCAGGCAAGTTGTTTCCTTCTCAGCAGGAGCTGCTGCAGCCTATTGTGCCAGTGCTGTGAAGTGTAGTGAGGCTCAGGGTCACTGTGAAATTGAGAGAGATGGGCAGAGAGAAAAAAAAAAGTAGGTAGTCAGGAGAACAGAAGGGAAAATGGAGCAAAATCTCATTTGTGTTGGATAGGGTTGTGTTGGTGCCCTGGTACAAATCAGAAATCCCTGGATGTGCTTGGTTAGATGTCCATGTGATCAGAGCTCACTAACAAGGGGTAGAGTTTCTAGACCACAACAGAGGATACTGATCTGTACAAAGAATTACTCCAGGAATTTTTGCATCTTTCTTTTTAAATTAAAAATGAAGGGGGGGAGGTGAAGAAAGGAGAGAGAGAGAGACTGGAATTCATTTTATTCAGCCTCATTTCTGTTGTCCTTCTTTCAGTGCACAGTTTTCGTATGTTCTTTTTTCTGGTTTGCTGGTGAAGTTGTTAACAGACCTTGGATTTCATTGTCTGTTCTTTGTGTCTGCATTTAGTTGGAGGTTTGTTGCCTTCTTGTGCCCTTGCTATCAGAATTCCATCTCACCCATTAGCGTATCACTTTATCAACTTGCTACAGCTGAGATGGTAATTGAGATAGATCTGTAGGACCCGGTTACACTGATAAGACACAGACACAGTGGATACTGAGAAGCATTCCCATACATCTTGGCTACTGTCCATCACTTTCACATCAGTTTCTCTCACACAATTCTACTTAGGGGATTTTTCTGGCCAGCTATTACCTGTTATGCCTATCTGAAAAAGGCACAGAATGATACCCCATGGATCACCAGTGATTGGTTTTAGTGCTTGACCTGAAAAGCACTGAGAAAAGAATTGGGTTTTTTAGACCTGCTGGTGGAAGATTTGCTGTTATTTTAACTGAGCAGAGGAATAGGTTGCATGGTTACCATACTGTGTACCTCAGAGACAGCTTTAGTACCTGGAAATGTTCAGGGAAGCTGAGGGAGGAGACTTCTGATGGTCTCAGTACCCATACATTGCTATGAAGCCTCTTTAGAGATATTCCAGGAGTGCTCCTGACAGAGGATTTAGACATCCCTTATATCTGCCATTTCTAAATTCATTTGAACTTGACATCACCTTTCTTCAGTTTATATGGGCAAGCACAGTAATTCTGCAGCTGTAAGAGGTCACATTAGAAATTTGTCATTTAAACTGTTTTTATTGTTGGAACAGTACCTTTTTTTACTTTGTATGTGAAAAAAAAAGAAAAATATTTTCCCCAATAGGATAAAAAAATGTATATATATTTTTGGGGCCATGTGTTTACATTTTTTTGCCTGATGCCTGAAGAGGCCACCTAAAAAACAGAGACTAGACAGGAATACGGGAATAAAGGTAGGTATTTATATGAAGGGCCTTCAGAGGTACACCCTGGGGAGTCCAGAGGTTACTGCAAAAATGGACCCCAAGACGGACCGCAGGTCACGAGTTCTTCACACTTTTATGAGTTTGGTTCATTTGCATATCTGGGTTAATTCTCTACGTAAAGTTTCAGTTAATGATGTAATTTCCCCAAGCTTGCCCCCCCTTTAGAGGCTTCAGTTTATACTTTTGGGCCTAGGATGGTCTGAGCATCCTTGGAGAACAGGCCTGGAGAGGATTTGTTATGTCTACTTAGCATGAGAGAGGAGAAGTTAACAGGCTCCAAGAAACTTTGGAGTTACACGCTAGGCAGTGCAGGATTTGAAAAATATAAAACTTAAAACCCAAGGCATCATCCTCTTGGTGAATTTCTTCTTTTGCTATTGGTTAAGTTGACATAACTGCTACAGACAGAGTAAGTAATTTCATTGTTTGTAGGAGTCTCACAGAAGGCCACTGCTACAGCTGTGGTCTTGGTTTTGCTTTTGCATTTCCACTGGTATCCCCTCACACTTGCATGAAATTCCACATTTTTCCATTATAACCTTTACCTGCAGAGTACCTAAAAAAAGGTGAAAAGTCCTGTTTTAGATATATTTATTGTATGTTCATTGTTTTGGGATCATGAAATTACCTCTGGAGATCATCCAGTCCAATCCCTTGCCAAAGCAGGGTCACCCAGAGCAGGTGACACAGGAACTCATCCAAGTGGGTTTGGAAAGTCTCCGAAGAGGGAGACTCCACAACCTCCATGGGCAACCTGTTTCAGTGCTCTGCCACCCTCAATGTAAAGAGGTTCTTCATCATGTTGAGGTGGAATTTCTTGTGTTTTAATTTACAGCCATTGTTCCTTGTCTTGTTGCTGGTCACCACTGAAAAGAGTCTGGCACAATCCCCTTGTCACTTTGAGATATTTATGTGCATGAATGAGGTCCCCTCTCAGTCTTCTGTTCTCCAAACAAAACAGGCCCAGCTCCCGCAGTATCACCTCATAAGAGAGGTGCTCTAGATTCCTAATCACCTTTGTCGCTCTCCACTGGACCTGCTCCAGTAGCTTCTTGTCTTTCTTGAGCTGTGGAGAGCAGAATTAAACACAGGACTTCAGAATGTGGCCTCACTAGGGGAGAGTAGAGGACCAGGATCACCACCCTCAACTACTGACCACAGTTTTCCCTGGTACTTGGGGTTATTCCTCCTCAGGTGCCAGACCCCGTACACTTGCCCTTGTTGAATCTCATTATTCTCTCTGCCCAGCTCTCCAGCCTGTCCAGGTCTGGCCAAATGGCAGCACAGCCTTCAGGTGTATCAGTCACTCACTCCAGTTTCATATCATCAACAAACTTGCTCAGAGTGCATTTTATCCCTTCATCCAGGTCATTGATGTTGAACAAGCTGAATAAGACTGAAACAAATTGAATGAGATTGGATGATGATCACTTAGAGCTTTAGGTTGAATGGCTCGAAGTTTCTGCAAGAATAGAAGAGATTTTTCTTTGTAGCACTATTTGCAGAGAAGGCAAGGATCACAAATCCCCCCTGCCTGCATGTGTCTGTGTCTTTGTGTTCCTTTCAAAAACTTTTGAACTTGGTGTATTTTAACTGAATTTGACAGAAGTAGAGGAGTCTAATTAATTAAATAATTAGATTTCCACAGATTTATAAATGTTTCAGTTGGACATCAAGGTCAATCAGTCACAAGACACTTCTGTAACGAATTATGTTTTATTAGTTCCAGTGACATCAGACCTTACTGTTGTCTTTCATGAATCATGCAATTGCTTTGGTGCTAGAGGATGTATAAACACACACAGTAAATGTAGATGGCTGTGCAATCCATGACTTTTGAACAGTCCAGATTTTCAAACATATTTAAAAGCAATTTCATGATGGTGTTTGAGCATCCAATAAAATGTCAAGCACCTAACAGGGTTCCATGTATGGAAACCTTGGGTGTTAAGTAACTAATCAATTTTAAAAGTCTCTGTGTATCTTTGCAAGCATATGAGAGAGCATTTATTGTAGTTTTATAAGGATGAGCAAAAAAGGGGCCTTTTCAGCCCACTGATGTGCTTGTTTTCAGGAAACACTGCAGCTCTGAGTTCCAAATTCCTCTCTGATTCCTCGAAACAATCCATATAGACAAGGAAATTACTAAAACAAACAAACAAACAAACAAACAAAAAGCCCAAACCCCAGAAAACAATATGGACAAAGAATTTTTTAAAAAAAGCTTCAGATTTTTCAGTCAGTTATCTGTAGACATCTTTCTTGCCTGAGGTGCTTTAAAAATACTTCACAAAAAAGGTGCAATAATCTGCTAAGCATTTAAATCTGAGATAGGTGCCTAGGATTTCCTAAGTCGGCAGAAAGAGATAGGTGATGCTGGAGGCTAATTCCCCCTAAGTACTAAAGATAAGTGGAAAACATTGCCCTGTGGACATTGCTGTCTCTTTTTGTAAGGCAGACTAGATGATTAGGTGAGTTTGACATCTATCATTTCTTTTTCTAAAATTAGCCAAAATGATACCCCCATCTAGTCTGCAAATTGACGTATCAATTTCTTTGAAGTAAAAATGTTCCTCAATGTGAAAGAGGTAAGATCTACCCCTTAATATTCCTTTAAACTGTCTGTTCTATTTCGTGAGATTCATCAATATAGATTCATCGTCGTATTTAAAACTTAAAAATGAGGGCCAGTAGTCAAAAATGAGTATAGGTCCTGAATTCTTACCTTTTCAAAGACTAAAGTAACTTCAAAACTTCCTTAATCTGATTTAGAGCCCAGATACTGATCTTGATCATGCAAGCATTTTTTCTACTGATTCCCCTTGTTCACAGTTAAAGTTTTATTAATTGAGAACTGTTAATTGAGAACCAGTCTAAAATCATATTCATCCCATCTCAGACTCTGAAATATTTATCTTTGTTATTGATAGATAAACTGTGGATAATCAGCTCAACTTTCTGTGTGAAAGTTGAGCTGAAAAGTTTTTACAAGGTATTAAGGAATATTAAGGGTGGCAATTTATCTGTGTTCTCTGTAAATATATTCTGAAATTCTGCTAGGAAGAATTCAGTCCTGTATCTAATCACTTAGATTGTTTGTGAGGAGTTAGTATGGTTCTCCTAATCCACGACGAAGCAACATGTCCTCTACTGGGAAATGTGCAGTTCATTGTCTCTGCTCATAAAGTAATGTCAGGCTTGAGAATGTGGACAGTTGTTTGGTTTTTTTTTTAAATGTATTAAATTTCCTTTTAAAATCTCTCAGTACAAAAGATCCCAGTAGCAATGAGCCTGCAAGCAGCTTACATGCTGCTTCTAAATAAAGCTTTTATTCCAGGCTCCCTTTTTTCTCACCTTACACACACAGGCACACAAGGGACTCACTCTTGGCAGTTTCTGTCACTTTGTCTCTAAAAACAGACAATAGTCTGTCATTCTCATTGTAAGCTTTTGATGTCCTATTACACCAGTGACAATTCAGGCAAAGAGAGCTTCCAAGCTTGGCAAAGGGCAAAGTCTCCTTTCCTGCTTCCCATTCATTCACCAGAAGTCTGTGGAAGCATGAGAAAAGAGGGATGCAGCTCACATAGAAGCCCAAGTATCATTCATAGCCACCCCCATGCCGTGCCGCAGCAGATCTGGCAATGCCGCACTGTCCACGCTTTACCAGACAGAGCTATAAACCTGTCAGATGTTCCTTTTTCTCCCCTGTGCCATTAATCTTTTGTTCATTATCAAGGCATTTTCAAGGATTAACACAACCAGTTTCCTTCCACAACTTATATTTCTGGAAGACAGGACCAAAAGGGCCATCTTCAGATTCTGCTAAACAGGAGGTGGGTTTGCCTTGGTCTTAGAGGTCACTGCAGTATCTCACAAAACAGCAAAAATAGAAATAGGTCCCATATGTCACTGGAAATCTACTTTTCTGGAAAAAATAAATTTAAACCTCTTATTTACCCAGTATTTTTTTTCTTTCTTTACTATAATTTGTAAGAACACAAATAAATATCTTCTGTTTGTGAAGTGTAAATCTATTGTGAAAGTATTTTTAAACTGCTATTTCACATCAGCTGAATTTAGTAAGGAGAACAGTATCCATTTTGGAGGATTGTTTTGGCTTTTATAAAAACTCTTCCAGGACCTGCAGAGATGTTACAGATATGAGAAAGGGATCTGGATCCTATTTCCTTTTTGTGCAACAGTTAGATCATAAGTCAGAATTCCTTGGTCCATCTAGCAAAGGACTGCACAAACATGGGGGTAAAGTATTGACACTGACACTTTTCACTGGAGTCAGTGGAAATCCTGAGCACATTTGCTGTGGGAACCACGGACAATCACAGTAGAGGCTGGTACTCAAATCAACGCGCCAGACGCAGCAGAGGTACACTGCTCCCTGCAGAGTTACATCTCTCCTGCTGACACATGCTGTTACTTCTTATCAATCCTCAGCAATTTAATTTCTCCTAAGAGTGTACATCGCGTTTTAAAAGGTGCCTAAAGAGGACTATCAATGGTATCTAGAAATAAAGCCAGCAAGGGGTTTAAGACAGTCAAGTTGCAAACACCAGTGCCTACTCTACCAACTGTGCTTTCAGAAATGTCTCTTTTTTTTTCCCCCCTTTTATTGTGTAGTGTTGTTGGGAAGTCAGATGCAAATAAACATTACTTTGGAAAAGATGGAGAAGGAGGACATTATCACATTCATTTAAATAAAAAGAAGTGAGCACAACTGACAAGATTTTTTTCCTTCACTGCTCAATGTGGTATAATAAATCATCCTTGATGTTTCCCCATTTTATTATCATTATCTGTGAACAAGCTAGAAGTAAGTTGATTCTTTATCAGCTATGACATTCATCTGAAAAACAAGACTAAAAATTCAGTCTCCAGAGGAAAAACTTAAAACCATTAGGGAAATATGGAACAGAATGCCTAATCAAATGATTATATTGGATGAAGGAAAACTATGATTTAGCAATGAGGCATTTTGCTTTGTAGTCAGAATTAACTTGGTAAATACAATGAGTTATGAATTTTGCAATTATTATTTTTTTGAAATGTATAACTGTCCAAGAGAGTGGATTTCAAAACAAAATTGTTTTCAATATCAGGAAAAAAAATTGTACTAAACTCCAAAGTGCTAAATAGAATTAAAGTTTATATACACACAAAACATAACTGTAACTCTGCAAGTAACCTTAGTTTGCATCAAAAACATAGTATTTACTGGTAAAAGCAGGGACATGTGATCTGGGAGAAATATAGAAACAGTGTACAAACATGCAGGAGCAGGGTTAGAAATGTCAATGCCCTCCTGGATTTGAATCCAGTAGGAGACATGACAGGCAATAAGAAGGTTTCTGCTGGTACATCTGTAGCAAAAACAAAAATAGGACAAATGTGTTCCTGCTGCTGAACTGTGCAGAGTACCTGGTGATGAAGGATGTGGAAAAGGATGAGGTGCCCAGTGTCTTCTTCACTGGCAAGACTGACTTTCAGCAATTCCAGGTCCCTGAAGCCAGCAGGAAAAGTCTGGAGAAAGGAGGAACTACCCTCGATTGAGAAGGACCAGATAAGGGAGCATTCAAACAGGTGGAGCAGGATAGGTCGTACAGAAGTACGGGTGCATCCCTGAAGGGTTTTACCCGTTGGTACAGAGGGAGCTGGCCAGTCACCACAAGGCCACTACTGGTTGTATTTGAAAGGTCACAGGTGGCTGAAAAGGTTCTTGAGGACTGGAAGAAAGCAAATATTACTGCTATATCTAAGAAGAGAGGAGGAGGAGGATGCAGGGAGCTGCAGGCTTGCCTGCTTAGCTTTAGTCCTTGAGAAGGGGTTGGAGCGAAAAATCTTGGCAGCCATTGCTAAATGTACTAAGGACAAGAAGGTGATTGGAAATAATCAGTGTGAATTTATGAAGCAGAAATCAGGCCTGATCATGCCTTTGTGCAGTAAAATAACCAGCTTGGTGCAGGAGAGGAGAGCAGGAGATGATGTACATCAAGGCTTTCAGCACTGTCTCCCATGTTATCCTCACAGACTAACTGATAAAGTATGGATTAGAGAAATGGACTACAAGGTGGATTGAGGACTTCTTGAGCTGATGGTGCAAAGTTGTGATGAGCCACCTAAAGCCCAGCCTTTGAGTTAGATCTATAATGTGCAGGATGATAATGAAGCAACAAAAACATCCTGCTTAGCAGGTGAAATTTAAACCACGCTTTATGGACAGGCTGATGCAATACAGAATGAAATTTTTTGGGGGTAGATGTAGCAACTATGCTTAAGCTCAGAGTAGTAGTATCTTAAAGAGCACCTACTCCTTTGTGCTGGCATGGGGATTGTGTGGCTTGTGAGCAAGATTGTGAACTGAATCTGGGACAGGATTTATCCTGTAAGAGCACCTTGGTCAGCTTTGGGACAGATTAGCATCTTGAACTAGCAAAGTGGATGGAGGAAGAGAGAGAGGATGAAGCCATAGCAAATTTGCTCTGCGCTGACGTAAACTGCTGTCCCTCTCTCAATGTGAAACAATAGGAATAAATCAAAGAGCAAGATTTCAGGAACTAGCCCAGTATGTGGGCACAGTTGCAAAGATTTTTTCCTACTGCAAATACATCCTCAATTATCTTCCATGTATTTATAGAGTGGTTATCTTTCACTGTATAAATCACTTGACACCATACAATAATGTTGAAAGGAATAGCAGTTTAGGCAAAGTCACACTTCTCATGTGGAAACAGGACTGCTTTGAAATGTTCCCATTAGATTGACTTTTTGCGTATCTGTTGTAAATTTTACTGAGTAGAGAAATACTCTCTTTGAAGTAGTGTATCTAGATCTATATTTTGTTACAAACAAGGTTAGAAATATTTCATTATTGATTGCATGATTAATTGGAATGGTAGTTAGAAGGAAAACCTGTATTACTCTTCGAGTGAATTTGGTTTGGGTTTCTTTTGTTGGATAAAACACTAACTATATCAGGGGAAATTGCTTTGGAATGGATCAGCTGACTTCAAAGGGTTAACTGCATTTCTAGGAGGGCAAACCTATTTATTTCCTTATCTATCTTGTACCAGAGAAGAGCAACTGGCATGGAAAATATTTTATAACTGTAGCTAAGCTGTTAATTAGAATACTTCTCAGAAACAATGGATTTTGTGAACAAAATAAAACAAATCTTTGATGGAAGAGAGCAATTCAGAGCAGTTACGTATTACTTTTGCGCACAATTTCTTGCATGCTATAATTTAGAAGTTTCTGGTTTTTAAAATATGAATTTTTAAAATTTGTAGATGTGTATTAAAATATGTATTTTTAAAACCTTTTAGTTAAAAAAAAAATACAAATCTCCGAGTATAGGAATAAGACTGTGAGAACACAAAATCTTTTTGTTTTCTTCTTTTTCACTTAAATGTGCACGTCTCTAACACAAGGCAATGTTGAGGCAGTGATAGTAATAGTCTTAGGTATTGGTGCCTTTTTTTGTGAATAATAGTATGTTTCCTGAAAAATGCAGTTCAGGGATTAAACTCCATGTGATCTTTGCTTTAAGCTCTTAGATGAATTACAGAGAGGGAAGGGAAATATCTCCTTTCAACTTTTTTGAAACTAAATATTGCAGCTTTTTAATTCCAAAGTATGACATTTAGAAACCTGTGTATAAAAGTCAGATTTTTATTTGGTTAAATATACTAGAGAAAAAATACTTTGTTTTGGAAGGGACCTCAGATTTGGTGGTGATGTTACATGAATGAAAAGGAACATATAACTATTAATTATCATCAAAAGTAAGCATTATTCATGCCAGAACAGAAACAGATGTCCAGAATTTACCTGACTTTGCTACTGTCATGTAGTACATTCTGTATGAAAGCTAAGATTGGAATGCAGTTGTTTCTACCTGAAATATTCCTCAGAATTTTAAGTAGCGGGATACTGGGTTTCAGCATTCATTTGCATTCTGGAAATTGGTCTTTCTGGGAGCTAGGTAGATGAAAATAATTCAATAAAGTGCAGTCCCCTAAAAAATAGAAAGAGTAATGTGGATAGAGTCATCATATTTTAAAGTACTGTTATTACTGTAATGCTTTTTCTGTAAAGAATGTCAGTGTCTGTAAACCTCATCCATTTATCTTTCTAGTAAAATTTGCTTAAAGGGGAGATTTTTTCACAAATATATCAGAGCAAAAATGAAATCTTAATTCTTTATTCTTGGCTATTACTCTTAAATTAAAATCATGCAAGACAATCAGCCACTGTCGCTCATGTGGACTGGCAATATGAAGAGATCGTGAACTTCACAGACTTGGCATGGAGTCTGAGGTGCCCTTCCACTGTATGTCAAGCAATTCTTCTCCTACCAGACAGGATCCAGTCTGGGGGAGGTTTGTGAGGAACTGTGCGAATCTTTTGGGGTTTATTCATTATGCGATGGTACGAACTCTTAGCTATATTTGGAAAAAAAAAAAAAAAACGAAACAAACAAAACAACAACAGCAAAAAACCAAACAAAAAGGCAGTGAATGCTTAATTTTGCTTTTGTAAACTAAAACTGAGCATGCAAAGTGTCTGCTAAGGTCAGTGAAAAGCATTATTGCTCAACCCCTCAGAAACCAGCTGAAGAGACCTTGGTCAGGCAGTGGGTGAGAGAGCCTCACTCGTAGACCTCCTGGGTCTCAAAAAAAACAACCAAACTAAGACAAAAACACCTGCTTCCTTCCTCAAATGAATCACAAATCCAAGGTGACTTATGAAGACTGGCAATTAAATATAAGCAAGTAGGTTTTAAAGCACTTTACAAGAAAATACTGGAAATTTTATGTAAATGCCTAAAAATAATTAATGCAAAAAAAAAAAGACAGAAAAGAGAAATAATTTTGTGGTGTGAAATATAGTAAAGGAGAGCTTTCAAAATCAGTACTTTAGTTATTCTCAAAAATACCTATATTTTTACATTTGAACATACAAGTATTTTGAAGATTTTACATTTTCTAGAATAAAAAGAAAAGGTTTTTTTTATGTTTTCATATCACAAAATGGGAACTTATTGCAAATACAAACATAAATAAAACACCTGCTCCTGATGAGTTTAACCACTAAAACCCAGTGCTTGTTACTGGCTGGCTCCTTGCCATGAAAACTACAGACTGACAGAAGAAATAAAAAAAGTTTCTTTAGTGAACAAGAAAGGTTTTACAGATATTGAGATTTAATTCATGCTGTATACCACATGTATGCATTTAAGAATTCTTATCTCTCTTTTGATGCAGACACTGCAAATAACAACCTCTCATATACAGGGTGAGAAAGAAAGCAAATACTGATTTTTACTCAGACTGAATAAAATTGCTGAAGAAAATGACGCAGAAAGACAATCATGGGGCATGAATTTTAATTTTATTATGTATGTAACTTTATTCGAGTTTATCTAGAGAAATAAACTGCTTCTGGAGGTGCTTGGAGAGTAAGAAAATAAAGCATTATTCCTTATTCAGAAATAACACTGTATTATATGTTACACTAATTTTGAAGCACCAAACCTCTCAGTGAATTGATTCCATTAAAGAAAAAGTGCATGTCCCCAATATACACATCTGATTTTAAGCCACACTTGATGGCAATATCATTAATTAAAATAGATGCTGAGTTTTTCTTTGAATATCCATTAATTATGACTATAGGCTGTGGCAGTCTGAAAGGAATTTCCTTTGAACAGATTAGATCTCAAAATCCCCAGACCACCTTACACGTGGGGACTGCCTCTGGAACCAGCATTATACTAAATCCCAACTGGTGTATTTTTGCTATCAAATGAGAATCAGGCTTTTTGTTCCTGTGCTCCTACTGGCCTGCCAGCACAGTGATGGAAGGTGAAGGACTTCTTGAGATGTACGTGACCAGTTAAAGTGCCAAAGATTTTGGTACTCACAGCTGGTGACTGAAATGCAATGTTGGTTTGGGTTTTTTATTGTCCTTAACTTTAGCATTGTCTCAAACATAAGCTACTACATTCAATTTTACATCATCAGTTCCTGCTGATCTTAATGGATCCTGAAGGTGCCTGGTTTAAAATGGTATCTCAAGTACTTAAATAGGTAATCTTTCTCTTTTTGTTGCAGTGGGTAGGTAACAGAGCACCTCAAAGGTTCGCTTCCTGTGGCATTTGCCTTCCCAGTTATGGAAGTACTTTGGAAAATCTTTTTCCCAATGTTGATGGCATTTACTTTTCCTTCTTCATGGGCACTGCAAGTCCTCTGGTGATGAATTTGGAAATGTGACACATGGTATTGTTTGCCAGGCTTCCTTCCTACCAGATAAATTATTATATGAATAAATTTACTTTATAATAAATTTGGCAACTTATTCAATCACTGAATCCTCATCAATCAGTAATATACTGATATCATACCTGAACTGCTGGTCCATCTAACCTCCCAAACTACAATCAGTTGGTCATTCTTATCAGTACTTGTATTTGTTAACTACTCTGCATCACCTGTCCACCTCTGTCTTTACAGAAAGAAACACAGAGATTTCTGTCTCTCATTTGGTCTCTTGCCCTGGAATAAAAATTAAATGCACTCCTTTCCTTTCTTACCTTTTCTCAGGTTTAGCATGTTCAGTTTTGCTGAACGAGCAAACTTCTTCCATATAGCCACTTTCTTCCTTCAAATCTAAATGTTTTGTTTTGCTCTTCAGAAAACTGATGTGTTTGCATGAAATTGTACACAGTAGTTTGTCAGCACTTGAAATAAGAACTACTGTACAACAAATTGTCCATACTGGAGTAATGCAGTTACAGTATAATTAATGCAGCTTTCAGGGCTCTCTTGCCTTCATTAGTGTGTAAGAATATTTTCCATTCATAATTCTCTCCATGACAACTCATAAAATGAACAGTTTGTGCTCATTTTGTGCTAGTACTCATTTTGTTTCTCAGTCATCCAAGACCATCTGCACGCTCCCTTTACTCTAAAGATATATATTTCCATTTCAAATCAACTCACAGTTTGCTGAATATAGCAACCCAAATACTGTGATTGAAGACCTCTTTAGATAAACTCAAATAATTTAATTTCTTCTTCTAAAATTCTTGTAGACTAGGTACTTCTTCCAATAGTATGCTCTCTCTTGAGTATGTATAGACATCTAATTTTGTCTTTCATTCAGGAGGCCCATGATGATTTGCCATTTTCCATCTTAAGTTGAATGGTTTTTAAAGTGCAGATCCTGTGTTTCAACTTGCATGATGTTGCTTATTCTAAATAATTTTATCCCCAAATCCAGCTGAATTTGGGAGAAAATTAACTCAGAGCTGACTTTCTAAAAGGCACACCCTTAGCAAGCAAGACACACCTAAGCATTTTCTTAGAAAAACTGTCTCCTCCTGAGTCTGCCCCACTTCCTTTCATGACAGCAGAAACTGACAATAGTGAGAACACATCTGTTCCCCCAACATACTTTTCTGTAGTTTTTATTTCTTCTTTCAAGAGTACAGTACTTCTGCACTATCTGTCTTTAGGTAAAAAGCTAATAGGATGAAACATTTTGAGATAGCTCTCATTAAATACAGGATTTTTTTGCTACTGAAATGCTGTCCATTTTGCCCATTTATTTTTAATTTTGTCCAGAACTTTCTTGTCCAACCTCTGTCTATATTATGTCAGATGATTTTTTAATTTTTTTTTTTTTGCTGCAATTTAAAAGGTAAGTTCAATGATCTAGGATTGACCAGGGGCAGGCATATAAAGTCATGTGAAAAAAACCTAAGCATTTCAGTCATGTACACAAGGCATGGGGGGAAATCAAGTAACATTTATATGTTTCACTGCTCTGTAACATCCAGGTCAGATTACAACTTAAATAATAAGCATTTCACTCTTCCATGTTCAGGGACCAGGCACATTCTTTCACAAAGAACCAGCAACCCAGCACACTCCATCACTAGCCATGCTCTGTGCTGTTCATTAAGAACCCCCTGCAAGGAGCCTGAGGTCAGGAAATTTTGGCCCTGTACATATTCTTTCAAAACTAGAGATCTGTAAAACATCTGCCTTCTTTCTTGTGCTTAGAAGCAGTGTAACACACAGAGATTGATGCTATTTAGGTTTGAGAAAAACTAACAATCCATCTCTCTAAGTATCTTAGTCACTCTAGCATCCAGTGATGGGAATTTTAGGAATAATGGGAACGATGATTACTCTTCTGCTGTAGTAATGTAGTCAGGAGTGGATTAAAAAGCCAACTTCCTTCTGCCTAATTGCAACAGTATCTCAGCTTTCAACTTCTGCAACAGCTATATCCACCTAAATCTACTTCAAATCTTGTATAAAAATGGGTTTGCTTTTATATTTTAGCATCCACAGATCTTCGCAAAAACAAAATTAATGTTTATGGAAAGTACTCCAACATATTAATTGAAATATGTATGAGTTACCTACACATCTATAAATTTCCCTCTGTAGCCTGATTCACAAACTAACCACCACTGCTTTGACCTGTCAAATTTAAACTGTGGGAAATGAGGAAATATAAAATTAACCTTAGCTCTGCCCTTGCTAATTCATGGCCTGCCATATATATTTTGCATTCCGTTTTTGCAGATAATATAAAAGAATCATGGAAAAAGCACTTCACTTACTTCACAGAAACACTTTTTTTTTCCCCTTTAACTCACTCTATATTTTACCACTGTGCCCTGTCATGCACTGCTTTTGGAGATGGGCTGTCACTGATATTCCCAGTGGCTTTTGCAGAGGTAAAATTGGAATGAGCTAGACTGAGCTGTCATGTACTGTAGTTCTTTATTTTATGCTTTTCAGAAGGTTTAATTTTTATGAAGTGATGGTCTGTAAGAGATACTAGGGAGAGTCTTAAATGTATGTTAACAATGTTGGTTTTGTTTTGTTTTTTTTTTAATCAGGGAATGTAATTTCTTTATGTAGGAGAGTAGAGATTTATATCTGATTTCTGCCATACAGGAATATTGTCTTAAGATTGAAAGCCTAACTAAAACATAGAATTCCCCTGCAGCAGCAGCAACAGCAACAAAACAAAGAAAACCCCAACCAAAAAACCCCCACAAAATAAACCCCACAAAGTAACCCAAACTAGAAGAAGAAGAAATAGAAAAGAAAGAACTCAGTTGGGACTGTTTGGTGAGTCAAAGGCACCACCCCTGCAAATTTCTCACTATGTGAAGAGGCAAGGACATTTAGAAAGGTGCTGAGGATGCACTTGCCTCTTCAGCATGGCTGTATCCAGAGAAGGATATATCATGTTTTGAAGTTTTGATGATAAATAGTGAAATAGTTTGGTGAACTGTTTTGCCTGAAGGTAATGTAAATGCCATAATTAAAGCTATTATTTGGCATAGAAACAAGGATCTAGTCATGGTTTGTGTCTGTGGCACCAGTATGAGCTGTGGACTTTCAGATTTTGATGCATTACCATGACTATCTTCCAGACTAATATCAGAAAAATGTCCTAAAAAGTTATAGATTTTTACATGTGGGATGATGAGTGTTGGATTCTCAGCACAATTATAAAGTTGTCACATTTTATCTTAGTTTTACTTTTTCTAATTATGTGGAATTTACTATATCATGATGGGAGAAAGAGCCATCTTTTACACCTCCAATCCTGCAGATTTCATGGGGTTTTTTTCTTATTCGAAGAACTGTTGATACAGATGTTATGCTCATAAAAATTCACATGCATATGATGTCCTACAATGATCCCCTGTACCTTATGAGCATAATTAAGCCCTGCAGCACAGTTAAATGCCATTCTGGTTTCATAAACAGGTAAACTGAGGCATTGCAGTCATGACTTGCTTAAAATCACACCATTTTAATGATAACATTATTGGTGCAAGCCAGGGGCTCTGAATAGCAATTGTTGGATCCAAATTTTAGGAACATACGGCATCCATTAACCCAGACCGTCTTCAACTGCAGCCACGCTTCTTTATAACTTTGTATTACAAATGTTTCACTTGCATTAAGCTATAATGGTTGTTGACGTTTATATTTCATCAGCTAGCTCAGTTCCAAGTGCCTCTTTCAGAAGGTTCATCTTTCTAAAGCCACATCAAAAATCCCTTTTTATACACTCACATATTTCCCTTATTTCTTTCCATTGAGTTTTCACCCTGTTCTACAAAACCTTGTCATTCTGACCCTGCAGAAGTGTGCTAAGCACACTTTAAAATTCTCTTTCCCTTCCCGATGATTTGTTTCATTAGTGACATTCTTCAAATCAAATGTACCTAATCCATGGTTCAGTCTACTAACAGGAAATCGGTTCAGTGAGCAGGGTTTTATATAACAAAAGAAGTGCTCACTTAGAGAGTACTTTTAATACTTTGTTCATTGAAAAAATGCTGACCTTCGAATTTTTCTGGCTTTAATGCTCTGGTGTTTCAGTTTGGATTTAACTGTAAATGAAAGCCTTCGAAAGCCATATAATCCATTGATCTCATACTTGCTGAAGCACAAGTTCCATGGTACATGAATGGTTTTTATTTCTTTTTTTTTTCTGTTGTAATTATGTCAGCTATGTTATTTCCAGACATACCTAATACTGTTGTCTGTTCTGCTGTACATTTCCTAACCAAGGTCCAAATGTCTACTTCATTTTATGTTGTTTGATTTTGGAATAGTAATTGCAATCCCAGCATCTGAATTCATTTGATGGGAAGAGGGGATGTCCTCTTTCTTATGGCATCAGTACTTCAATTATTGGACTGATGAGGCTTAGGTGTTCTGCTTTGAGATTTGGGTATCTAAAGATTCAGTCATCTTACCTGATAGATTTTTGTTGTTGTTGTTGTTGTTGTTTACACAGACTTTTAACTATTTCCTGAGACATTTCCTGAGACTATTTTGTATATTCTGACAGGAATATGTTTTTATATCTCTTTGCTTTTAGAGAGGGTGTAGATATCAGAAACTACAATAGACTGCAGATCATTAGATTATCTTATTACCTCTCAAATCAGTTTAACTAGCTGTCCAATACATTGTTCTGAGAAAATACCAAAATGTACTATCACCACCACCACTATTATCTTGGCTGGCTTTCAAAATTATTGATCTATTGGTAATGCTCCAGAAGGGGAGAAAGATGGACATTAAGGTCAAGGAATGAAAACAAGAAAGACCAATTATGCCAAAGGAGCTCTGTCTTGAAATTGTAACGGAGTCTAAAGAATTATTATGCCTATTAAATACATTTATTTATTAATTTGTTTCTTTCCTCAGGGAAGAACAATTCCACAGTGTTATTGATTAAAATATTTAGGTCCTAAAGTAAAAAAGCCTTTTTACTGAGTCATGTCATGCTTCTTCTATTCCTTCATTTTTAAATCTAGTAAAATAACCTCTACCTCACAGAACACAAATGACCTTGTGCTGCTCAGCTATCATTAAATTATTAATATAAATACATTTTATAGTAGAAGCATGCATGGTGATCAGATTTCAAGGAAAATAGGTTTCTAAAGAAAGGAAGTGAGAAGAACTCATCCAGAATGTGAGTAAGAATTATGTAACATGATTTTTTACTCTTAGTAGATAGTTGAAGACCTTTTTTCTTATTATTTGTCTCATGGATTTTCCATTGCTCTTCATTGGAATACAGGGAGTCTTTGAAAATCCTAGCCACAGGATCATGAGATGTGCATATTTTCTATGTGCAGATCCATAGTTTTTGAAAAGGACTTATTGTGATACTTTCCATCACTACTTCCAGAAGTGATGGTCCAGCTCATCACTCATGTCTGACTATTCTCTTCCTTCCCTCTGGAATATGTATATCACGAAATTAGATGCATAGATGGCAGTTTTAACCATGCCCTAAGTAGGAAGGAATTTCCTCCTGATATATCCTGCTCTACTTTCTAAAAGAGAGGACAGAAGCAATCCAGCCATTTATTATCCAGTTTTCAATTCAGAATGCACTTTATCTGACTGTAGCCCGGTTTAAAAGAAATGAGTTCTCCACATTTCAGTCATCTGTTTTTTCCGTTGTGATGAAGCGCCAATAGCACTCAATAGCCTGTGCTACCGGCAATAAGATCATTGTATTGATTAAGGAACTCTTCCTTATCTAGGACTACCTGTAAAATAGAGTATTTTGCTCTGATGCGAAAAAGTTGAATAGCAGAAAAATAATTCCAAAAGCTCAGTGTAGCATCTGCAGTACATCTCAGTACTGACAAATAACTATTCTTCTTTATTCACAGTTAAAAATACCCTTAATATTCTATATATGAAAATTGTTGACTGTACCATCATTGGAATCAGATGCAAGGCAAAAATCCACAAGTCCTCTTACGAATCCTCTAGGCGACATGAGACCAGCAGTACAGATCTATAATCTAGTCAAAGTTTCAGCTCTCATTTTGGAGTAGCTGTATATAAGTTGCTCCTGTTCTACTCTTTTGAGGAAATGAAAAATCCTTCTGTATCATAGTTTAATGGAGTAGCAAGCTGGAGATATTTGCAGTACAGTGCTCTGTATTTTTTTCTTGCTAGTCTACAACATGATTTTGACAATACTCAGAAATTAGTTTTTATTTTATCAAATTCCAAATAAGAAATTCGAAGGGTTGAATGAATATGCTCGGAGTTTCAGTATGTGTTATCTTTGTGCACAAGAATTTTTTTGTCAGTGGGGAACAGTGAGGTAAACCGTGATATCAGAAATCTTGACATGTATGTCAAAAATTGGTTTCTCTTCATGTGTGAAGGTGTTCCACAGAATAGAGAAAAATACAGTAGAAGAAAAACTAAGATTAGGCTCTTGTTGTTGAGTCTGACAACTGGATACAGGCCTGACAATGGAAAATCAGTAGTTGCGGCTGCAACCTTCTGAGGAGACTGTAAGCTGTGTGCTTGGGATGCCAACTCATAGTTGTAAATCATAACACTTCCACCTAAAGTATCATTAAAGATTGGGTGTTTCGGATTTATTTTTGACTTTCACATCTAGCAACTGCAGTTGTTACTTTGTATCTTAACTGTTTCTAATGTTCCCATTGCATAGTATATAAGACTTAGGAAACCTTAATTTTCTGTTGTAGTACAGCATTAGGGATTCGTATTGATAACAGTCACTACCTATTGCCAGTCATAACTTTTAGCTCACATTTGAATTAACAGGTTTCCTTTAAAATCTTTGCTTGTCAACTTTCTTTTGCCAGATATGGGGCTTCTTAATTCCAGAATCTTTATAGAAAAAACCCACTTCTTTAGGAGGTTAAATAAATTGTGATTTCCATCAGAGTCAAGTTATCAAAAATTCTTCTAGAGAGAAGATTTTTATTTGAGCTAGGAAAAACAAAATACCTACAGAAGTGAAATATTATTTATTATGAGCATACTGTACCAGTTTCAGTTTTCATTTGACACTCACGCACTGCCTACAAAGTGAGTGGCATTATTTGCTCTGTTTTTGAATTTGAAGGCATGGGATCTCAGTAGTAGTAACAGCTCCTGCCTTGCAATGAGGATGGTTTGCCATCGTCTTTCACTGCGTATGGAAGTAGGCCCTGTGATTTTGTGCTGAAGAAAGAGTTTTGCCAGCCCAATGTGCTTTGTAGAGACTAAAATTCAACTCAGACCTATGAAGTTTGTCTGCCAGATGTACTGTTCTTTTTCCTCAGTTGCCAGGGTATGTAATGACCTATATGTTAGCCAATTGAGTTCTGAGAGATCCAGAGTAAGGCTATGATTTGTTGATGGTGTGTGAATGTGACTGCATTGTATGCACCTTTGACTTATTTTTGTTTAAAGGATACATGTCCCTGTTCTTGCAAATATGTTGGGTTTATCCTTCAGACCTCCCACTTTATATTGCCTGATTTTCCTTCTGTGTATTGATAAGTGCTTTGACTGACAGTAGGTATGTGGTTGAAGGTGCCTTGGAGCCACTGTAAGCAGTCCTTCGCAGCATTTCAACATTTTGACTGTTTTCGTTTGAGAATTTTCTTTTCATGTGTCTGAATCTTCCAAAGCACATTGCGTGAGTGTTTTGTTTATTGTAAAGAAAGAGAGGCTACTTCTTATTCTGATGGAGAGGCCAGAACTGAGGATGCACTCTGAATTCCATATAGCAGAGTAAACCTACAAAAGCCACATATTGGAAGAGAGATGTGAAATATGCTTTCTGAACTCTCACAGCTTTTAGAAGAAAGAATGTTTCCATGTTGCCAAATCCACAAAATGAGTCTCTTAAGAGTCTTGTGGTTGATATCCAGAATGTGCTCTTTATTCAGGCCTTCCTGATTCCCCCTACTCCTTTGTATCTTCACAAAAATTCTAAAAGCTTGATAGGTTGAAAATTACTATTGCATTATAAAAATTATCTGAAATTGGCCATTGTGCTCCAACATAGTCAGGTAGACTAAAGGACACCCAGACAAATGCATGTTTCTGTATATGCCGTACCAACATCCCCCTTTCCTCCCTTCTTGCCCGCCTCTCATAATGCCATTACAGAAACTTGATTCTCTTTAAGAAACCAAAAGAAAAAAATTTCACTGAGTTACACCAGTGAGTTTGTACTGACTTTTGGGAATCACTCTTGATTTATATCTGTCTGAGAGTTAATTAAACTCTGCGGCTTAATGAGATCATTTAGGAACAAATCTGCAAAGACATACCATGTGGCTTTGTGCAGGTGAATAGGTCCAGTGAATGGACTGGGATTATTCACCCTTGCAAGTCTTTGCAGAATCAGGTTTTTAGTAATAATTTCAAATTTTAGCTGGTCTTTCAAGCTTTGAAGAGAATCTGAAATATTAAAATGTGTTTAATACATGCAAGAAGATTAGTAACTACAACTGCGTTGTTATGGCTGTACTGAACTACTTTATATGACTACAAACACAGTAATTTCTAATTCAGGATTTCTATAAAGTTTTCTAACACTACACATTGTAAAAGAATGCAGTGTGTCCAGCCAGATACATATTACAACAACAAAACTGTAATGCTTGATACAATAATCATATTGAATGTCCCATGGTGATTTAGTCGACATTAAATAAAAGGCTGCCTTACAAACAAAAACTCAAAAAAACCAAACCAAAACAAAGCAAAACAAAACAAAAATACAAAAAAAACCCCACAACCACCACACACTTTGAAGAATTAAAGAGCATTTTGTTTCAGACAAAAAGTTGCTGCAACACTAAATGTCACTATAAAAGAAAAAAACAATATAAGGAAGGGGAAGGAAAGGTGGACCAGTCGTAAGTGACATAGAATAAGAAGAGCGGATGATAACGAATGGAACATGAAAGCGCAGAGCTGTGCGTGGTTTTGTGAGGGCCGCTGCTAGCGGGGCCCGGGCCGCTGCTGCTCTCCAGGGTCCTGAACGCTCAGAGCCTCCAGGCTGGTCAGGGAGGAGCAGGGAGAGGAGTCGTTTAAATAGGAAATTTTGAGTGAATTGGACCAAAATTACTGAAAAAAATTAAATTTTAGATTAAATTGTTTGTGCAAGTAAGAACGTGCGGCAATTTTATTTATGAATTATTTTATTTATCTATTTATTTGTTTATTGACTTATTTCAGTAGGGCTTGGGTTTTTTTACACCCTGTGCATTTGACTATGGGTCTTACAGGCAATATGCATGTTTTTGCATACTCATGCACAATGTTTAGAAAAGAGTTTGATGTGTTCTGCTGACACAAGCTTCCCATTGCTGCATTTCTTGTGCATTAGATCTAATCAGAGATATGCTTCCATTCTGCTTTTCATACTGGGTTAATTCCCTCTTCCAGTGGGCAAGCACACCACAAAGTGTTTCATTTACTTGTCATAGTGAGATGAGGAGATCTATTGTTAATTATTATGGTTTCAATTCCCAACTCAGCTGCCTATGTCAGATGTGCCATTGTGTGAGTGTTTGACTGTTAATGACTAGATGGGATATTACTCTGTACACTATGAATATGAGGGGGGTTTTTTAGGCAAACTCTTCTGGAACAAAAAAAATCAAAATGGTACCAGAAAAGTCTCTTACACCACTGTCCAATGATTTATTTAAATACAAAACTAACAGTTTTATGTGCAAATAGGAATTAAGTGATACAATTCTTTGGACTTTTAAAATGCACGATATGCGAACATAACATAACATTTAAGACACTGCATGAAAACAGAAATGGATACTGTTAATAATAATAATAATAATAGCAGATTCTTATTAATTAGAAAATAATATCACGCCTATTTAAAATATTGGAAATACAGGAAAGATCAAATAAAATAATTAAAATTGTAGCTATCAAACCACATACTTGCATATAGATACAATTCTTTTATATTTATTCTGAGTAATTTAATTATTGTCTTTTCTTAATAGGAACTGCTGAGTCAAAGAAACAAAAAATCTTGAATTTTACTTTAAACTCCTAGCCTATAGGAGTGCAAATGAGTTTCCCACATTAGAAGTTTCAGAGTTGTAGTGCAATTGTATGAAAAAGGCTTAGCTTCTCTTCCCATATGGCATGGCAGGAGGAGGGGAAAGGAAGAATGTGTAATAATTTCCAAATGTTTTGTTTCCCCAGAACGATGATATATGAAATTTAAAACCAGCCACTTCCTGGTAAAATCTCACTGGCTTCAGTCAAGTATTATAGTCTTAGGTCAGTAACCATTAGGAGTCACAATAGTGAATGTGTTCCCTTTCTGTAAGTACCAAGCTGTGGAGTTGGACTATTTGTGCAAAAACTATAGAACTTCCATTTTCTCTTGAAAAGGTATTATAGCAACCCTATAAATACATTACTTATTTTAAACAAAGTATCTTAATACAGTATATACAAACAGAATAGCAAAATGTATTTAGCTTTCTTTTGTGAGTTCCTTTATTTTAATATGGCATTAAATAAATCAATAAAGAACATTTTTATAGTTACGATTAATAGGAATATAATAAATTAATAGACTTAATGTTTCAAAAATTGGTTTTCTTACTTTGTTATTAGCATTATCTTAATCCAAAATTTGCAACAGAAATTTTGAGAACTGTTTTAAAAGGGGGTTGTATCATATATAGGGACTAGTGAGGACTGAGCAAACATGCAGTTGAGCAAATAATCTCTAGCAAGTAATAACTTGGCAGCACAGTGCAATAATACTAGTTTGAGAGAGCTCAGTTAAGAGTCTTGTTATTTTGTAATATTACATCCATTCCTCCTGCAAATTTAAAGTTTCTTATTCTTTCTGTTTCATTCCTACTTAGTAGTAGGATCAGCATTGCACACAGGATTAAAGAATATTTGCTAAAATGTATTTTAGCTCTTCTTAAATCACTTGAGAAAAATCTTCTTAAATCATTTGAGAAAAAACAGAGTCATGTCATATTAATGTTGATACAACCACAATGATTTTTCGAATTTACACTTTAATTGACACTTACAAAATGGGAAATTGTTTTTCTCCATGAAAAATTTTTTCAAATCAAAACTTACTATGGTTGGCTATTTAAAAGAGGAAAAAAACAAACTTGCAAAAAAATTGTTTTTATTTAAAATTGTATTTCATCAAAATATCATTTACATAAAAGGAGAACTGGTAAAATCTTTGACCAGTTTTCATAGATTTAGGTAATTGTCTTTGCAGCATACTAAGTGCTTTTAGCAAAAACATTTGATGTCTTAATGGTTTCAGGTCTTAAATTGGATGAAAGAGGACTAAGGAGCAGTCAGAAAGATAGGTTAGGGATTTCTTTTTATTCGATTCTTTCACATGACTTAAACACTTGAAGTCTCGGAAGAAACCTAGAAATCACTTGAAATCTAGAAATCTTTGAGTCTTTCCAAACTCTTCTGTTTATTTTCTCAAAAGAACAAATAAAATAAAATTGTTTTTCTATTGGACAAAAGATAGTTTTGCATAACTCAAAAAATGGTATCTTTCCAGTTCCAGAGAGGGAAACTGTCAACAGATAGGCAAAGTCATAGATGAAGACATTCCAACTCTAGCTTCAAATAAAGTAGATCACATGCTATAAACTCAGACCAGGTAGATCTTTAATTTTTGCAGTCAGTGCCACTAGAGTTGTGTGATTATGCTGCTGTTTAATAAAGAATATGGCATCTTTATACAGTACTTATTCTCTGAGAAGAGGGGAAGAGGTCCTGTAATAAGTGTGCTGAGTCAATCAAGTGCCATTGGAAGAAGAGGTCCACACTGTGAATAAACCAGTAATTGGCATCTCGTGGTTACCCCTATTGTAATTCAATTAAACTGTATTGAATTCCAGCAGGGGAAAGCGGCAGGGGCGCAGATCCTCACTGCCATGCTACCATAGACCGTCCTACCAGCAGGCACTGGAAACCAATTAGAAAACTTACTTATCCAAAATAACACACTTAATGAACACACTGTCTGAAGAGGACTGTAATTATCTTCTCCTTCTCATCATGAGCCTGAACAGGCAATATTACAAGCTCAAGGAGAAACAGTTGAACTATCCCAAGAAAGTTAAGTTAATATCCTCAAAAAAATAACCAGACGTTTTTATGGGATTTTTTTTTCCCATCGCTACCCACTTGCTTCTGCCAAAGTTATTAAGACTACTGTGCTTAGCAGTTAGATGAAGGCACTCAGTCTTCTCTGAAACACAAGTCTCAGAACTGGTTGGCAAAGTAGTTTTGTAAAAGTTTGGCTGAAAGCTTTACATTCTGTTCCCCAAATCTTCCACAAATTGAATTATATGGAATTTAGTTGAACCCTCTACAAATTCTGTACGAGGGAATAAGTTTCTTCTCTACTCAGCCCCGGTGAGACTGCATCTGGCGTGCTGTGTCTGGGCTCCTCAGTATACGAGTGACATGGTGCTCCTGGAGAGGGTCCAGTGGAGGGCTGTGATGATGACTGGGAGACTGGAGCAAATCTCTTACAAGGAAAGGAAAGGCTGAGGGAGCTGGGCCTGTTCAGTCTTGAGAAGAGGTGACTGAGAAGGGACCTTAACAATGTCTCTAAGTGTCTGAAGGGACGGTGTCAACAGGATGGACCGGGCTCTTTTCAGTGGTGCCAAGCAACTGGAAAAGAGCAATGGGCAGAAACTGATGCACAAGAAGTTCCATCTGAACACGAGGAAGAGCTTCTTCACTGTGTAGGTGACCAAACACTGGAACAGATTGCCCAGAGAGTGTGTGGAGTCTCCCTCACGGGAAATAATAAAGAAAAATCTGGATGCAATCCTGTGCAAAGTACAACATACCCACAGGGGAAAAAAAGCATGGACATTCCAGCAGACTTGATGGTGAACTTCCTCCTCACTGTCAAAGGAGTTTCGTTGCTTCTATTTTTATAATTCACCAGTTTTTTGAAGAAGGGAAAGTTTTCATTGTTTCTTCTTGCAGCTTCCCATAATTTGATGAGGAAAGGTCATGAATTCCAAAGGATATTTGTATTAACGTAGCTAATAATCTCACAGTTCTTTCTTGTCTATTTTGAAGTCAAAGATACCGACCAATCCATTCCATAGAAAGGCCTTCATTAGAGGCTTTCCCTAGCATGAGTCGCAGACCACACATCAAAAGGCTTATTTACAATGTGACTGGATTCAGACCACATCTCTATCTCAGCCTTTTTCACCTTCTTCTTTGCAATATTTAACCTGTGATGACAAAGGACTGTAGGTACAGCCAAAACCCAAACCAAATCTATCTCAAAACTGTTAAATTTCCTGATTATAACTTACAGTGTTTCTGAGGGTACAAGATACTTAAAATGCTGTAAATGCTATTTTTGTTGTGGTTTGTCCCATTGTATAAATTATGTGTGTAACTTGTATGGACTTGGCTATTTTCACTCATCAGTAATATTGGTGTAAAGGATCTGAAGTCAATAGCTGTTTGCTTCCTCTAACATTAATTTTGAAACATAGACTTGCGAATTCTACATCTGAAGAAGAATGGAAAAAGAAGCCATTTGTGCCTGTTAGCTGCACAAATTCAAAAAGACTTCATAAATACGTGACATACCTGTTTTCTTACTGATTGAATATAGTTTCATTTTTAAGGATATACCTTTTTGACTTGCATATAAATGAACTGTAAAAAAGATGCAACCTAGTTCTATGGCTTCTTTTAGAAATAAATCCAGCCTTAAGGCTGATATTATTATGACTAAAATAGGGATTTTTATTGTTATTTTATGTAGATATATGCAATTTTTTTTACTGTTTTGAAATAAACATTGAAAATATTGAGACTGTTGCTATCACAAAGTAGACCATTAATTTATTTTTGTCATGCCTCAATAATGTGATTATGTCTGTGGTGGTGTTTGAATTAAAGCTCTAATTTTTAAAAGAGTATGGTTTTAAACTAGTGATTCTTCTGGGGAACTCTCAAATTCCTCTCGAAAGATTATAGGTGTTAATGATTTAAAAAACTGTATTTACTTCTTGAGTAAAGTATCAGTTTGTATTGATTTTTATTTTGATAAATATTACTGCAGATAATTGTTATCTGCATGGTTGAGACATGCTTTCGTCCATATTTATTACGTGGTTTTAATTAATTATGTATACATGTCTGTACACATTATTCACATACCTGCTTGCATGTATACATGCAGCCTTTAGATGGAAGATAATCCTCCAGTTTCTTCCAGTGAATTAGACCTGTACTTTTTACTGCATCAACATGTAAAGTCTGAATGTCTTATTCCTGTCAATATGTATGGCAGCCCAGACATTATAAAAGGCTTTTTTTGGAAGCCTAAAATCATTGCTCTATTTCTTAGAAATGAAATTACTTTCATTTGAGAGTTACAAGCTATATTTTGCAATAGATGGGTGACCACAGCATTTGATTTTTGAAAAGCTCTATTGTATTCAGCTTTGCCAAAGTGAACATTTTGATGACTGTAGTAAGTGTACATAAGATGTGATCCTCTTGCTCATCAAGACACTCATCACATTCAATGGGAGTCCTGTGCAGAATGACTCAACTGCATTCTAGTCGTTGACTACATTGGAAATTCTGTTGAGCAGTCCCATGATTTACGCGCTATTGTAACTGCTCTTAAATTCCAGGCAGGATAATCTGTGTCTATTTGCTTTTTCAGCAATGATAGTTTAGGCCTATTTTTTTACTAAAACCAGGTTTTATGTTGACTTTATAGCAAAAAAAAAATGTTGACAGTGTTTAAGTTAGAAAACACCAATGTATACACAATTCTGAGTTCTAAAGACATATAGCTTGGCTGGCCCTGCTAACCTCTTCAGGTGACTTTTTCAGCTGGCTCTGTCATGTTTGACCCATTCCAGTCAGTAAATGTCACTACTCTTCTTGCACTATTGTGGCTTCAGGAGGATGAAAGGAAAAACTATTAATAGAGTAACTACATGTGGCTACACAGAGTGCCCAAAAGAACTGCAAAACTCCACTTGTAACCAGAAACATAGACAACTGGGATTAAATTGTTTTGTTTCCATGTTCTGTTTTTTCCTATGGCCTTCATTGTTGGGATCGTCAAAAACGTGTTCTAGTGTTAAATGTGCAATAGTCATTAAATATCTTTCTACAAGGATATGCTTTATGAGGGGATGACAATAGTCCCACTCTTGACATTTTTTTCAATATGTAATTAAATCAAATGTAGCAAAGCAAAAGTTCGGTTTTTTCTTTCCCATGAAGCCTGGTTTGAAATAAGGTCTCATATATAAATGTATATATAATAGTTATGGGAATTTTACCAGCTGCTTGGAGTCCATCTTGGCTTCTGACAAAAGCTCATGGACTATGGCAGAAATTTTGTCTATGACAGCAAAGATGTGAAGCACTCCTACTAGAGCATTACTGAAAATGATGTGTCAGGGTTAAAAACCTTAAGTCTCTGAAAGTCAGAGCAACACTTCTAGTATCAATCTAGTAGACGTAATAATAGCATAATAATACGGTGAGGATAATCCATGATCTCTCATATAACTTTTTTCCCTCAGTATCCTAGAAGAAATCCAGGTTGCTTCTTTGTGTACTTAGCAAAAGAATTACCTTACATCATAAGAGTGATAGTACAGGAAGTAAAAGGTGGAAATCTGCATTCTGTGTGTAGTGCTGGAGGAACCAAAGTGTCTGTGGACAGATCTGAAGTTAATACAAGATGAGTAAATGGTTATTTTTTATATTGTTGGAAACACTGGGAAGCATTAGAAGTGCCTGTGAGGGATGGTGGATGGGTGAGTAGGCTTTCTGGTTTTTAAAGACCTGAGTCTTTAGGAATGTGGTCATAGGAAAATGGGTTTAGATTTCTTCTGGAATAAATGATACATTACATCTACACATTTAGTTTCTCAGAAAGACTGATTAAATGTGGGTGCCTACTTTACCCTTTGTGCCTAGTTTTGCAGATGTTTCCTGTTTACTACCATTGTATAATGAGTGCAAAGGAATATTTTGGGTGAAACTGTGGTCTCATTAAACATGATAGGAGTTTTTTAATGGCAACTGGAGTTAAAAATGCAGTATTTTATCAAGACTCGCAGTCTGTTTCCATAAGATTTTCTTGTTTGCAAGTAATTCTGACCTTGGCAACAACATCTGGGTATTTCTTATTACTTGGCAATAACTAGGATTCTCACAGAATCTGAATTCTTGTTGTCTTGTAGAGCCTAAATTTCAAAGCCCTGCACGTATGGTAGCTTTAATCAAGGTAATCCCAGGGAACAGGGCCATTGGATAGGCTACAATTCAGAGAGTCACTTTTAAAAATAATGGCCCTTACATCAAAGATACTTTGAATTGCAATATAATAATGTGAATAAAGAACTAATAATTGTTTTTAGTTGAGTACGGTCCATTTGCTGATGAGAAATTAGATATGGTTTCAGCATAAATATTTAAGGATTGTATTGTAAAGAAATATACTATTGGGAAGAATCTGTAAAGGGATACAGAACCAGCATAGCATCGAAAAAAAAAATGTTTATTTAGGAATAAGCCCCTAATTTTAAATATTTAGGAGTATCATGGTATCCAAACTCTGTATGCTTATTGCCACTGAAAAGTTTAATTGCATATCTTTGCGCTGTGCCTGCCTGTGTGGATTGCCAGCGGAGAGCTGGAAAGCAAAAGGATGCCTGATGATCTCCTCCGAGCCCTATTTCCCTCCTTGCTTTGTAATGTAAATGGCTAGTTTGAATCCCACCACGGATCCGTGCGCTCAATCCCCGAACATCCTCTCCGTTTTTAACCGGAAGATCACCTGACCGCCCCCTGAAGCTGCCCCTGACGGAGGAATCTCGGCGGCGGGGTCGGGCTGGGGTAGGTGGTGGCTGCGGGGGCCGGCGGCGGAGCCGAGCGCTCCGGCGCTGCCGGGGGCGGAGGGAGCGGGAGCGGGAGCGCCGGGAGCGCCGCTGCCTCAGCCCCGGAGAGAGGCAAAACAAAAGAGCTCAGCTGCAGTTTTGTGTTGCTGTGTCTGGCTTAAGCAGAAGATTCTAGACATTCGTGCCGAAAAATCAAAGCACAGCTGAGACTACATCTATCGGGAAGATAATTTCTGTCCCCAGAATGGGCTGGATCCAGTACAGGTGGTTTGCAGATCATGCGAAGACAGACGGGCTGAGAGCCATGGAAAGGTGGGATAGGCGCTGTCTTCTCTTTCTTGCCTTTTTTTCCTTCTCTTTCTCTCTGGATTTGTAAAGCAGTATAGCTGGAACCTGAGTTGGGGTCACTTAAAGAGATTAGATGGGGTTTAATCCCACAAAACAAAACCAAAATGGGAGGCACGACCGTGTTCAGACAGATGTTGAACCCAAACTTGGGCTGAGTTGGACTTGCTGTGAGTGATCCTTGTGTAGCTTTTGATGTTGTCTTTGTTTAGAATAGTTCCTTCACAAAACACAAGGCTTTAGGACGAGCTGCATGCTGCTGTAACAAATTGTCAGATGACGGTTCCGATGCTAGTAGATTTTTGCCAGAGGAGCTGCAAATGAAGGCTTTGGAGGTGAGTTTATGGAAATAGGAAGAGCTGTTGACTTTGAATTCTTTGTGATGCGGGCATGGTTAGAAGTTGAGCTGTGCTTGTTGTTGTACATTGTCTGAATTGTAACAATGGGCAGTTCGAGTAGGGCAAGTTTGAATGGTGTTTCTTCAGCAATTCAAATGCATCTCACTCGTATGATCTTCGGCTTTTCACAGAAGGCAAGGAATTTTTTTTTTTTTTTTTTTTTTGAGGAAAAAGCCAACAGATTTTTTTTAAATATCGAAGAACAGGAGCAAATTAGCATTTTTATTTGAATGGTTGTTGTTAACACCAGCATGCCTAAACACCTAAAACATATCCCAGCAATTTCTCATTTCTCGTGCTGGGCAGATGCATTTCTTTTGTTCCTGAATTTTTTTCTCTGCCTCTTTAGAACAAATGGCATTTCCTTTTATTCTTCTTTTTTTTTTCCCCCACAGCAGCAAGAGAGTTATATACAAATTAGCAATTTTATACAGGTTAATGCTCTGCTTCATTCTGAAGTAAACTGCCTTAAGGTATTAGGAGGAGAGGGGGGTGGCAAACTGGGGGAGGCTTGACCGATGCCCAAGAAATACTGAATTCAGATGGATTTAGATCATACAGAGAAGCAGACATTTATCTGTAACTGGATTTCAGCTCCATGTCATGCAAAATCTGCAGACTATAGCAGGGAGATTCTTAGCAACCAATAAATCAGATTTGTAATGGGCCTTTAAAAATGTCTGTGAGGGGTGACTGCCTGGATCCCCTTTGGCCAAATTAAGATACAATCTGACAGTATAGTAGCATCTGTGTGCTGACATTTTCTCATGAACCTAGTGAAAAATGGCTCCAGATCTCTTCTTCAGTCCCCAAAAGACAGTTTCTGAATAGCCATGCATTTTCCCCTTGTATTGTTGTTTGTTATGATCACCATTCTCTCTGATAATGTCTGACTGGCTTGTTTTGACTGGCTGAGGGGCTAGAGTGGGCAGTGGTTGTTTTACCCGAAATCAGAACCTCATGCCAATACTACTGCTTACAAAAGAGAAATGATCTTTAAAAGTGTATATTGCAAATGTGTTGTATAAATACTGATAATAAAGCAGCTTCTGCCAGTTCTGCTGGAATTAGGTAAATGGGTTGAAAAACGTGTGTCTTAGATAATGTGCCACCCACGATACAGGTGAAAAAGAAATGCCAGCCAGTGGTGAGTGCAACTGACAGGTAAAACTGAAAATCCTAAAAAAAGGCACCAGAATAAAGTCCTTAAAGGCTAGAAGTATACATATGGGTACCGGTGTTTGTTTATCCAAGGGACAAGTTCACATTCAGATACTACAAGAGCTAGGGGGGAGGAGGAGGAGGAGGGGTGGCACTCCTTTAATTGTACTACAAGTGTGCTGGGTGGAAAGAGCCCCGCATGGAATGGCCATTCAGTCTGACTCCACAGCTCTGCTCCGGCATTCTTGAGCAGCAGCTGCAGCCCAGAGGTGGGAGAAGCCTCTGTCTGTTCATGTGTGGGGTGATTGCAGGGGAGCAAGGAAAGGGACCATGCTTTCCCAGAGGGATCTGTGCCAGGAGATTCTTGGGGCGACTGGGAATTTCACTCCAGCGGCAACTGCTTCTTTAAATGTTCTCTGAGATAAGGTGGCTCTACAGCTCAAAAGTAGGGCAAGTAGGAGGCAGAAGGGTAGCTGTGAGAAGTTGTCAGTAGTATGGATCCCCTCCAGAAAATATGGCCAGTGTTTTTTGTGACTGCTTAATAGTGCCTACTATTTTAGTGGCTGCTTAGAAAGCATGTTGTCTGCAATAGTTATAAAACCCCCAAATGTTACTTGCTAGACTTGTTACAGCCTTTTGAGATTAATTTTCATAGACCTAAATGCTTGGAGTTATGGTATAAAATTCCACTACCACTGAAAAGGAGCAAAAAAGGAACTTTCACACTGCATGCGGATCCCATTGCTCCTTCTATACAGGTAGATAATTTGACAGTAGTAAACACTTGATTCATGGAAAGTGACACAATTGCACAATAGGATTGTGAAAAAGAAAACAAACATCTTTCAAACCATCAGACAAGCAGAAATGTCAATGAGAGATGTTCAAATAAATAGGGTTAAAAACTTTGAGTGACAGAAAGATTCCGGATGCCTAATTCTCGCTGACCGTAGTTGTAAAGCACAGCAATGCAGCAGCAGTTTTAGAAGGTAAACCAAACCAGGCTGATTTTCAGGTGTATATGTACATAATCAGAATAAAATGGGAGTCTAATACTAAACAGGAACAAATTAAATTTCAGGATGTGACACAGTAAGAAAAACTGCATTGAGATCACTACAGACAGAAAAGTTTCCAGAAGAAATTAAATGAGCAAATTTAACCCAAAAGAAACACACACATCCAACTAGGAGCATTGTCTATTGATTATGTGATTGTTAACTACAACATCATTTAAAGTGGAATTTACCAGTGAAAATCTGATTTAAGAAATGAAGCATGACTTTTGACTTTTGTTGTCATTACAAAATGAAAACTGCCCAGGCAGTTTGGTTGGAAATGCACATTTTCTCATGGTGCAGCACTGACACATTGGAATTCTGTAAAGGGGGAGGGGAAACATAGATAGAAATGAAATGGTGGCACTAGGAAAATTTCTCACCATCGCTTTCTGCAAGCTGTGTAAATACATCCTGTGGATAAACATAAAGGTCAGGATTGTCTTCTGGTTTTGATGAAAATAAATAATAACAAGAATTAGATAGATTAGTATATACTAACAGGAAAAAGACTCAGACCCAGAGTATTGAAGTCTGAGAAAATTATATTTACATTGAAGCAGTCCAAGTAGCGATTGCCAGTGTTCCAGCTGACAGACTCATCAAACAGCCCACCTATTTCCCATTTCAGCAGCAAATGCCTATACAGAAACCATCATGCTTTCACTGCAAAATGAGCTTAAGAACATTAAAGGCCATATAGTATTCCCAGTTGCCCTAATGCAACCAGTTTAAATCAAGTTTGTTGTAAATGATGTCACTATAAAAGAGCTGATTGTAGCCCATAGGGCCAAGAAAAGAGTATGGTCAGCACAATATAATTTTTTTTTTTTTTTTTTTGCATAAGAACATCCCAGCTATTCCTCTGTCATTGCTTCCTCATGTATATAACATACCCCAGACCCATGTGTCTCTGTTTCTAGCACCAGATAAAAATTTCAGATATATCTCTCTGATCACTGTTGCAACTGTTTTTTGACTATATTACGCTGTGGGATAAAGAGGAGGGCGGTTCTTTTGGTGACCTTTGGTGTTTGTGTACAAAGCATACCGATGTTTTAGTGACTGCCCACTATTTTGTAGGAAATGAAACATCAGTAGTAGGGTTAGCTGAAAACTATAAACTGAAAGTTGGCCGGGTTTGTTCTTTCTGTGATCATGGAAAGTTAGGTTGATTTTTTCAAACTAAATAAAGAAAACCACTCTCACGTGGAAACACGCAAGATGCTTCTAACCTGACATTACAATCTTTTCCCTGTCACCCTTCTAATTTCTTTGTATTTCTCCACTCATACTTTTTTTCTGACTGTCCAAAAACTTCTTTATTTAAATAAACCTCCTTTGATTTAACCTTACCAACCACCTGTGACTTTTCCCTTCTGCTCCAACTCCATGTTCTGGGGCAGTGAGAAGCAATTTCTGCCACCAGGCCTTTCTTTAGTCCAGGTGAAGTCAGAATTTGGTGCTGGGGAACTAAGTTATACAGAGGTGCATATCCAGATGCCTACAGAACACAATACTCTCAATCTCATCAGTCTTCCTATGACAAAAAGGAAATTATTTTTCATCCCAGCATCAGCCAGATAGACCATAACGAATTTAGCCAGTATTCCCATGATTCAAACTGCTGAAGGAAGCAATGAAAGCTGGTGGCTTTCTTGGGACAATTTTATAATCTGAATCTGTATCCTGAATACCTGTATGGTCATATGAATAGTACTAAAGGAGAGTGGGGTTTACGGCTCAGTTCTGCGTCTGCTGAAACTGGTGCCAAGTTTCACTCTAGAGATGAGACAAGAGAACATTTAGTAGAGAAAATCTGATCTTGCAGAGGCGCTCAGGTTAAATAAATTTTATCACCTTCCTAGAAAAGCAAATAAGCAAATAGGATTGACAATGGGTGATCACTGAACCTCTGAACCTCCTAACTGTTACCCCTTAAGGAAATATGAACAACAAAAAACAAGTGCCTGGGAAAAATGTTTTAATCTGAAAGTATTAGCAGTTTAGTCTTTACAGCCATGACAATCCCCATTGACAGAATTGCTCATAACCCAGAGGTGATGGAATACAAATGGGCATGGATGTAGGAAGCGTTGCAATAAAGAGCACATCACAATAAAAGCTCTCTTTCTCAGTTATCTTTTCCTTTCCAGTCAAATAAATAAATTGCAGTGAAGTACAGTGTGAAGAATTATTGCCACTAGAGTGCTTTTCTGATGACAGAGATGATGTAAGCTATAAAAGTCTGTCCTAGATAACAGAAATTAAGGATTTCTGGAAGTTTGTAAAGATTTAGGAACTCTTAGAGCCTGGATTGATTCAAGCAGACTAATTGGATATGGATTGTGTAACTTCAGACTTGGTCATTTGCTGAGAAACCTGCTCTGATGGGAGAACAGACCCTTGGCACTCCTGTGCTGCTCCTGCTCTCCATCTGTCTCCTCTCCCAAGGTCCTGGCTTAAATCTTCAGGATTGCTCATGACATTGGCCAAAGTTATTGGAGTGATTGTACTCATCTCTGTGACGGCAGAAGCCATGATGAGTCCAGGAGGTGATAATATTTGTAATGAAACATTGGTGAGCACAGCCTCTGCAGGGATAGGACCTTCAGGGTAGAGTTCCCTTTCATTAAGGATTTTTCACCTTCAGAGTCAGCTTCTTGGAAGAAATTCTGAAAGGTAGCTTGGCATCACCCTGTCGTGCTATGCAGTCAGATACAATCCAGCATTTTGTATTTTAGCAGTGCACATAACCCAAAGAGGTGGGAGGAACAGTGCCTTTGTCACTAATTAAGGTTCCTTATCACATGGTTGAGATCAAGAACATCTAAAAGCAAAGCTTGATTATGACACCAGCCACTGGAATATTCCATAAATCTAGAATGTCTGGGGAGAATTGCAGATGGCTGAATAAAGGAGCTTGATCAGATCATAATTGTTCACTGTCTTCTATGACTGGGGCGACTGGAAGCGTGTGTGCCTCTGTCTTCAGAGCTCTGCAGCTCCTGACTCACAGAAGGAGACTGTAGTTTTGGTGTTTCTTATTCAGAAGATGTAATAGAAAGAGGTTCTGGAAAACACAAGTGAACAGTTTGTGAAAATGTGAGTATCTTTGCACCCCAGAAATCCTTATGGGGTGTGTGGTATCTATCCCTCAGACAGCACTAGGAGGAATTTGCTGCACAAAATGATAGGGTAACTCCAAACTTTCCTAGCTTTTGCATGACTGGATTTTAAAACCTGGAATAACTGAGGGGATAGTCTGTTCCCATTCTGTCATCGCAGCCGTCAAATGCTGTTGTCGAACCAACTGCAGAGACATAACCATCAAAAAACACCTGCCTGTGTGCCTATTGGAAAGTCCTTCTGAAAAAGGAGGAGTATGCTGGTAGGGAGCTCTTTATTGTGTTAGGTTTTTTCCTTCTGCAGATTCAGCAGGTGCTATATATTATCCTTTACAACCTTCAGCCATTTGGAGCTAGGACACTGTAATTATGTTCCCTGTCCATGGAAGTTACTGACTATTACTGTGTGAAATACGAGCTCTGCTCAGAATTCAAAACTAAACCAAGGAAGCATGTTTGCTGCTGCTTCCATACCAACAGAATAATGTCAGTCTTCATTTACAGTACTGTTCATTTACACTAGTAAATGCTCTCTGCCCCTTAAATGGTGGAACCTGTATAAAAATGCCTTATTGCTGATATGTAAAGAAGTCAAATTCTCAGTGTTGACAGTTCTCTCCTACAAGTAGTAGTTTACATTTGTTTAATTCATTTTATCAAAAAATTCAAAAGGGCTCACTACTTCATAAGTGTGAAAATAAACTTGGAGGCTGAGACAGAGGAAGTACACAACCATTTTTAAACAGAAGTAACTTTCAGTCATCTTTGTGGAAATAGTCAGGCTCTCAGGGCCCTTCCCAACAAGTTGTCTTAATTACACATTGCTCTTGGATTTGTATGTGGGTCGGTCTGTAAGTACTTGGACCCAGCTCCCTCAATGAGTCAGTAGCACAGGAGAAAACAAAGTTGGGTTTTCTAGCTCCTGCTGCTCCTACTTTTGCAACCTCATCCACATGAGAATTGCCTTCTGTGAGGTTTCATCACTTTCTGACTAAAAAATGTAACCTGTTTTTATCTTGCTCTGTTCTCTCCTGAAATTATTCCGAGGAAGTGAGATATGGTGGGTGCCTTGCACACTATTCCATTAGGATAAATAATGTATGCTGTCTATTGTGTTTAGAAGAATGCTTCAAAGAAAACTCTCCATGGCAAAGTTGTGATAACAAGCAGGAAAGAAATAAAAGGAGAGCGAGCACAAGAAAATGTAGGTGCTTTGGTATTGTCTGCTGGTTCAGCATCACAGTGCTTGATACTAGTGTGCTTCCTTTGCCACAGCTCTTTGCAATAGCCACAGCAGTCCATGGGAAAGGATGTGTTGCCTAAAGCTGCCCTAAGAACAAGGAGGTTTTTGTTGCTCTGTGCCTCCAGGAGATAATGTGCAGAGTGTCCTTGACAGAGGCACGCTACACTGTGACCAGCTCTTGAATATTTTCTTGTGCTGTTCATTTCTTCTTCCCATTTTCATTTTAATAGGAGAGACGCGCCCCCACCGTCTCTCAGGGGAATGACCATGGCTTTTAAGAAGCACTGGGGCTCTCAGTTTGAGGTTCTTAGCACTCATCAGATGAATGAGGCTGCAATAATTGCTAGAAATGTTGGTGCACCAGACCCACCAACTCAGGTTTGGTAACTCTTGAAGTAGAGAACATGCTCTTACCTCCTACCAAGCATTATTTTTAATTGCACTCTGTGTTTGTCAATCACTTCTGCATATAAAGCTTAGTATATGTGAATTATCCACTTTAATATGTGATCAGACAGTCCATATTCCACCTCAGCAGCAAATACAAAAATTACTGGCAAGATATCTTAAATGTTTGGTATGGAACTTGCTTCCCCAGCTGGAATAACAGCAGGGTATTTGGCCCAGCATCCTGCTTTTCACACAGGGAAAGAGTAGCAGCACCAGGCCATGTTGGGTAATATCTTCTTTTTATGCCTCCCTGTTTCCAATATTACTTGCCAAGATACTATGATATTTTCCAAGTGATGGGACATTCATGTTCTAAAGCACAAATTGATATTTATGTGGCCACACAATGCAGAAGAAATGTCATTTCCAGCGTTGGTCCCATGGATACACACTCAGTGGTGTGTATGTAACCAGACCTTTACACCTCAGTGTAGGGTGACCCAGTCATGAAGGAAAATTGGTTTGTTATGCCTTCACCTGAGCTTATTGCTGCCTTGGTGATGAGCCTCATATCTTCAAGCACATCAGACCTTCTTGCCATCATCAGAAATACTTTAAAACTTTAAAAGTCGAAAGCTTTGAGTTTTGGCTAAGTCAGCATGTAAATCTGAAAATGTGTTTCACTGGGGATAAAGACATTTTTGTGCATATGAGTCATGCCTGGCAAAGGCAAAGTACAGTAATCGAAAAGGAAAAAAAGAAGAAAATAAAGGGAATCAGAACAAACTCTTTTTCAGGAAATTACTATCAAAAACATATATTAAAGTGTTTGACATAGAACATGCCTCCTCTTCTGGGACTGTAGTATTCTCCATCAAATCAGCTCTTCTCTGTTGCAGGAATATTTCCCCCCTTTTTTTTTCAGGCATGCCTTTGAAATGCCATTTCATCTTATCACTTTGCATATGAATTTGGTTTGCCTATTTGTTCATCCTTTTTAGGGTTCTCACACCCTTCCCCAAAGGTGTGAGGAGAGATTGGATTGAAATAGATAGATGTTGATGAACAAATGCATTTTTGTCTTTGAGTGCAGTTGTCTCTAAGAGACAACCTCTGTTTGTCCTTAAAATTACTGACCCTCTCTCTGAAAATGGCTATCCTTCAGTCCTGGCATGAACATCTTACACTGACAGAGACAATTGGCCATTGTCAACAAAGCTTTGTAACCAATTATCTCTGCACCAAGAAGTCAATGGGAGGGAGAGTGTTTAACGAGCTGAGTGCCACAGAGAAAGACAGGGAATGGAGAGGAGCTGAGAGCAGAGGGCTTGGAACAAAGCTACCGAAAAGAAAAGAAATCCAGCAATTCACAGAGAAACAGAGAAGGCAACCGAAACCAAAATTAAGGTAAATTAGAAAGAAAAATTAAAATGAATGAAGGCAGAAACAGGAATACTTATGCACATCCTCAAGCTGTCATGGTAAAGAATATAAGCCAAATAGCTTTTCCTTCACTTCTCCATGGAAATAAACCAATTACCACAAAACTATTCTATTTTATTCTTCAAAGAAGGTATTTTAAAGCAGTTCCCCATTGTGGAAAGACTTGACATCAAGTACAGTTATTGTCTCTCACAAGCCTTCTTTATGGTTACTGTTTAACTCAAATGCCAGAAAACTGACACACCATGCTATCTAACAGAAATGGATGGTTTTGCCCTATGGAAGCTGAGGACTAAGGAGAAAAATGTCCTTGGAAAGAAATACAATTGTGATCTGGATTGTGTCCAAGGAGAGTTAAACCAGTGATAAAGTTTCTTTCCCCACGTGGGAAGGTTTTCAGGGCAGTGGGGCCTTCACTTCCACTGCAGGCTCTTCTCCTTGCTCCTGCTGCTCATGCCATTTCCCTCTTGCTCTAAAACATCCATGTCCCACCATCACAATTTCCTCCCGCTAGAAGGACCCAGCATCTGGTGTGCTGTACAGGGCTCCTCTCCACCACTGCAGTTTGGGGAGGGGTTGATGTCAGGGCTTTTGCTGGGGCAAAAAGTCTTATGCACGTTTTCAGCATCCCGGTGAACCATAGGCTGTTGAGGAAGAAGAGGGTGGAAGGGTGAAGATAGGGAAACCCAGTCATTGTGGCCTCTATGCAGCATCCCTACTCATGAGAAAAGGCAGAGATGAAGCAGTGTGAGAGAAATGGTCCAAAATCCTGGGTGCTTTGTGATATAATATTATATGAGAGCAAGAGAAAACTGTGTTTTTGATAGAAAGTCACCTCTGACACTCAGGTTCCTTGAAGCTCAGCCTGAATGAAACCTGGTTAAATAAAGCTCTAAAACATGTGCTTTATCTTGAAGTCCTTGAAGAAGCGTCTTCACTCCTGAAACACATTGAAGCTTTATTACAAGCCATACTCTGATCTGAGGCACTGTGGTGCAAATCTGCAATTACTTGCTCAAAATAAGTGGTATTTTCCTAGCAGTGGAAGAGGAGAGGCTCACCCCTTCCTCCCAAGCAGGGGGATGGATTTGTTCTAAATCACTGGCACTGTAAACGTTTCCTGACATAGTGTTGGCACTTACTTTCATCTGGAAGATTAGAATTAAGCATCAGCTTCATTTTACAATTATAGTAAATTAAGTTACATCATTATGTTTTAAACCTTTTTTTACACTGTAGAAAACTTACTTTAGCTAAAACTCATACTCACTATTTTACTTTAAAATCTTTGCTCCGGAATGTTTCCCAAAACATGGGAATGCATAATAAAAACATGGAGAGCTAGTTGTCTCTGAAATGTTGCTAACAATATTTCTCAGTTAGGGAGATGTTAGAGATGTAGTAAATTTCAGGGTGGACCAAGGTTTGTCAGTTTTTAATAATGACGGAAGTTCTGGGTTTATCAGAGAAGAGGTTTAGATGGTGGTTAATGAGGAGTCAGTGTTGCAATTTATATTAAAGTGGCAAGAGACAAAGACTGAATATGCACAAGAGAGGTGAATAATTTTATTTGCTTAGACACTGTATTCTGCAACCCAGGTGGTAGTGTCAAACTGAGAGGATATTCCAGGAAATAATCAAAAGAGTTCATTTCTAGGACCATTAGTCCTAATCCTCTCATCATCATTATTTTTTTACACTAATATCATGCACTAATTTTAGCCCTCTTTACTAGTCCTTCACAAATAATTCCTTTTTCTCTTCATTAAGATGACTATTACCTTATTAGTGATTGCCTCTGATGCAATAGGTGCTACAGATCTTGATCAGTATCATTTGTACACATTTACAAACAGAAGTTCAGTGTCCACCTTAAAGGGGACATGAACATGCATTTCTACATTTGACATGTTTTGTAGCTGTACAACTGTATTCTACTGTTCAAGGATTTCAAAATTCTTTACATAAAAGCACATTGTACAAAGGTTATTTTTTAGAAGTGTGAACCATGCAGTATCAAAGCATTTTGAAGAACTTACCCATCCATCCATAACAGAGAGACCCTAAGAGGATCACATACAAGATTATAGTTTTCCACTGATTTTTTGCATAGGAAGGACCAAACTTGAAGCCTTTCTGCATACAAATTAAATTATTGGACAATTTCCTGCTAATGAGAAGCAAAATAGTGACCACGCATTGAAATTATTAAAGTTAATTAATGTATCTGTACACTGTATCACAGATTGCATGTTTTCTTTTTAATTAAAATACCTGTACCATTTTTTCAGAAGTGTAGGACTGGAAAAGACCCGAGTGATCTAATTCAGTCCCCCTGTAATCATGGGCGACTGTATCATATAATCTCCTGGATAAGCATATCAGTTTTTCTGTACTCAATGTGTGGAGCACCAGCTATGTTCTCATCTGTTTTCAATGTTTTTCATTGATTTCAGTGCTGTGCTCTATTCACCAATTAACTAGGCATATCACCTTCACTGACCCAAATACAGACATTTTGCAGAACAATCTCTCATCCAGCAGCCAGATTTGCTGCTTTATACTCTTCCACCTGTCTGGCTGCATCGTGATCATATTTTTTCTACTGAATTCTTTTCCTTTTTATTTGTTATTTTAAAGTCATAGTCATAATATGAAGTAATGGGTGATTTTTAGATGTGTCAGCCAATAGAGGGGAGAATAATTTATAATTTATGCTTTAAAAATTAATCTATTTTAAAATTTTGTTAGCAGTAGAGATTGGTTTAGCTTTTGTTGCCACAGTGCACATCCAGTTTGTGTCAAACTGATTTAATTCAGCAACACAAACAAGCATTGTCCTTGGTGCTTGAATCAAAGAGTGTGCTACACAAAAGAGGAGATCATTAAGATATTATAAATGCTTGATGGTGAGACTTCCATTATGCCAAATCTTCTTCTGAACTCCTGGTTGTATCTGTGATAATGATGGATCAGTGAAATAACCCTCATGTATCATTTGTATTTGCTGCACACTCAGTTCTGGATGTCTAACATTTCACTAGGTATAGCCCCTTTAACTGTGATTTTTGCTGTGTTCTTCATTAAGTCTTACATGATTTTAACTTTAAAGGAGAAATGTCACACCCCTTTGATCACATCACATTTATTTATTTTATTTTTTGTGCTTCCACATTTCAACATTATCTTAAATCAATCTTCCTGTGACCTTGCTTGGTCCAGATTTTCAGTAAAGGACTTCCTTAGAAAATTAATACAGGCCATTTCTTCTACACTGTTGTGTTGTAGGGATCTCAAAAAATCTGTAGATGACAATTAAAATTAATATTCCATGATTCTATTGGAATAGACTCTTGATTATTGGGAAACAGCAATGAACATTTTTTGCCTATAGAGCACCCAGCTCTTTATATTAATAGTCATCCTTTGATCTCCTCCTGGAGCTGACAAGATAGGAAGCAAATTGTTAATTTTCAGTGTTTATTTCTTCTAAGAAAAAAAAAAGAGGGATATAATTGCAAAAGCATGTTTTACATCAATATGGGACTTGCCTAGCTAAAGATCCAGACAGGCAGGAAACAAATTCTGGGTTTCTAAACAGCAGTTAAGGTACTGTGCTAACACAATCCTGTGGTAAAAACGGTATTTCCTGCTCTTAAAATTGCAGTTTGTGACATAAATCGTGTTACATAAACAAACTATTCCATGTAGGTGAGGTAGCTTTTGTTTCTTGAATATTTATCTAGCTCTTTAGTGTTACTTTGGCCATTGTGAGCTGCTGTGACTCTGGGCTGTTACATTTCTAGACCCTTCTGTCAAGGAGAATTCAAACCACTTGTCGGTTTACCGGCAAGCATCGCCTGCAGAGAAATCAGACTGAACTCAGTAGTGAAGTGGTAACTTTTAGCTATATTCACAAGTGTCTCTCAACCCTGAAATGTCACTTGAGAAAAAGCCACATTCCAGAATGCTTTGAGATTCTGCTTTTGAATTGACAAGAGGAGACTGACAGGTGGGAGAGCAGGCTAAAGCCAGGTACAACAAAAGAAAGAAATGGCCACATATGGATGACTGGGTGCTCTAGCCTTTCATGAAAGAGATGACTGACTTAGAATTTATACATAAAAGCAGCTGAAAAGGTTTTATTGGCCACAGCACTGAAGACAATCAAAGTGAAAATTCATTTATTTCCCATTTTGTTGGTGAATATATTAAGCTTCCTGAAAAACTTTTTTTTTTTCTGGTGAGAAATGTTGTATGACCTGTAAAGAGACGGCTGAGGAATAGAAGTACCACCGTGACCAGTGAATTCTTAATGAGCAATACATTTTCACATAAGAATTTCAAAACAGAGCATAGCTTGATAAGCCCTGGAAAGCTGCTATTTTTGTAAACACACACAAAACATGACTGGGAGATTTCTGTAGCTGAAAATTAAAATGAAATGGAAATTAAAAAGAAGTTTAAAAACTCTTCACACATGCAACATGAAGTAGGAGGAGTGTGAGCCATGCTTTTTGTCCCATGTAGCTTTTTGACCAACACTAATGTCCCAGGAGTGAACTTGTTATTGGTTCTGGCAGGCCATGCAAAACAAGTACAACAGGAAAGAAATGTCATGAAATGACAAGAAACCAGAACATAACAATCCAAGGATTGTACTCCTACATTTATGAGTGCTGATTCAAAACTAACAAAAATCAAAGAGGTATAAAGTCACTCCAAGAAAAGTGTTAGGACCTGTGACACAGCTTGTGGTAAATGGAGAAATAATAAAGAAAAATGTCATGCATTTGTTTAGAAAATAACAAAGGGATTGACATAGTAGGAAGATGTATAATTGCTAAAAGAAGGATGTTATTATTTTTTTGCATTAACCTGATGATTGGTTAGTACAGAAACCAAATGTGAAAAAAAAATATTATTGTGAAAACAAAATCTGTAAAAGTTGTTAAGCAACTGGAGGAATGAGTAGAAATTTCTTCTCCTAGAAGGCAATTCTAAACAGGCTGAAATCAGGAAAAAACACTAAAGATTAACACAGTACTTTGGAAATTACAAGGAAGGGATTCAGTGGCCAGCACTTTGCATTGTGCTATCTTTATGTGATTGCCAAGCCATTACTGGGGCAGCATATTTGGGTATATGACCGTGTCAACTGAGACAGAGCTCCGTCCAAAATGAGAGTGAGAAGAAACAGGAGGTACTGGGATGGCTCAGCTCATTGTTATTGCTGTTCTACTCAGCGATTCTGACCTCATTAAGATTCATATAGTTAATGAAAAATAAAAAAGGCGTACTTGGGAGCTTGAGAAAGACACTTTTATTTTAAACGTAATCTACATTATATAAAGCTTTCTGTGTTTACACTGTGAAAGTGCTGACACAAGCTGAGAGTCACTCATAAAGCAAGTTTATTTTTCAAATACATCAAGTACAGAATGCACAGAAAAGCTTACAAAAGATGGAAGCATATCTCAGAAAGACAGAAAAAGATTCAAAATACATTTTAGTGGCCTAGAAAAGATGCTGGGTTTTGTATAAATGTTTTATTTGTTTTCCTTAAAGACTTAACCATAGTCTGTGACAGAAATTTTATAACTCTAGAGACACATTGTTTTCAGATTCATTGTGAAATATCCAATATTTCTTCTTGAACCTTTCGTATAACCTTAGCTAGAGGTTTTACTTAAGGCTAAAGCCTCTCATGAAGAATTAAGGCTGTCCCAGCTTTTCCCATTTCATTTCTTCAACCATGCAGTTGAAGAAATGGAAGTACTAATCCTTCTCAGCATGGCTTTTAGTTCCAAGCAGAACAGGAGTTCACAGAGCAGTTGGACTATCAAATTGCGTCATCCTGGAAGCCACATCCACATTGCCACGGCAATGACATGCAACAGTTTCTCCGAACTGAACCACCTCCACTGAACAGACACTCCCAACAGTTGACAAACACGGGTTGAGCATCTGATTTTGGAGTTTTTATAAACCACTTTTGGTAGAGACGGGTTGTGGAATCTGTTTGTGTGTCCATGTTTCTCATTTAGTTATATCAGTAAAAATCTGACTTAGCATGTGTTGTCATAGGCTCTGTATAGCAATAAAACTCACCAGCTTTCCATAAAAATAGATTATGCTAAGTGTATTCTCCTGAATCTGAGAATTATTATTATTATTATTATTACTACTGATCTCAAATACACCAATACAAGCACAGATATTAATGTTTGTGGCAAAGTTGGGTATTTGAGACAAGTAGTTTTATTGTGTCCTTGACAGATGTGACTTGGCTGAGCTCTATTGGGCAGAACAAGCTGTGACTTGGCTTTCTAGATGCAAAGGCAACACTGGAGATTGAGCTGGGATTCTGAGGAATGCTGGATTTGTTTGGGTTCTTTTTAATAGCGGTCTAGTCTATATTCATACCCTAATGCCTTTGATCTTTTGGCAGTGAAATACAGAGACTGATAACTATGCCAGTCCTTCTGTGCTTAGAGATGTGATTATGTGTGACTATGTGTGATTATGCATTATGTATTTTTCCAAAGTGGCTGGTTTTTTGTTTTCAATAATAAGAATTATAGCTTCTTATAGGTAAGATTTGATGTCTGATAAATACTGATAAACTCGATTTTAAGGGCTTATTGCTGAATACTCTATTAATAGACATCTTATTTTTGTTTGTATCTTTCCTGAGAATGTTGGCACTTCACAGGTGCATATCAGGTTCCATACATATCCACCTCTGGGTGTGCAAGGGCATGGAGTAGACAGCTTACTTATAACAAAATTGCACTCAGATTTCACATATGTTAGCTTCTTCTGCGTTGGAAGGTATTGGAAGACGTGTAAGATGGAAGAAAAGGATTACACTTCTCAAATACACTCATCTTACGAGACTTGCTCTCCATTGATTTTTCCTCAGGATCTCTTTGACTCCTGCTAACTTGATGACAGAAATCCTCGCTCTATAGGGAAGAAAACACTTCAGCTGTGTAGCTTTAAAACTGATGACAGGTTTGTTTAAACACTGGGGGAATAATCAAGTCACCTTAAAATCATCTCTGTACTTGAGATGAGCATAGTGTTGTCTCAGTTTGGGAAAATGAATGGTGCTGATGTGTCTAGTACTTTTTTATAACTGCAGATATTGCGCGTTTAAAAAGCAACACATCAAAGTGATTTAATGCATTAATCGGATAAAAGGAAAAACAAGTAAGTCTCTAAATGAAGGAAACTTAATAAAGCTGGCACATCTTTTGCAAATAGAGAAGTATTTTCTTTGTATATTGAAGAATTCTTCTGAAAGTGATTTTTTTCTTTGATTTAGCCTTGATTAAGTGTTTCAGGGGTAAAAAATCCAATTATGCCTAAACGTAATGTGTTGAAAATACTCAGAAGAGAACTTATAGCTAATTGATGTATCTGAATTCATATTCAAAGTGAGGAATTACCTAACATATGTCTGTAAAGCATTGTACCAAGGTGTTCATTTCCTTGCAGTGCCTTTCTTCTTTCAAGATATTGCCCTCAAAAATTTAAATCAAAACAAGCAAATCCAGTATCACAAATGCACTGATTGCTTTTCAAACTGTCTGAAGAGTTCAAACCACCTGCTGAATTAGTGGATCAGAATTCTCTAGCACTCTTTCCTTGACTCCAATTAACTTGTTTTCTGACCTTAGGGAAGGTCATTGGACATTCTTTTTGCCTATGTATCCGTAAAATAAGGATAATGATGTTTATGGAATGATATTTACAAGTTTTTTTTAAAAAATCAATTTATGCTGAAAGACAAAAATTGTTAATAACTTTCAAATCTCTTTAAACTCTAAGTCTGCAATTTGATGTTAGTTTTTATGTTTGTTATTTCATGATCCATTAATGTGTGATTATTGGGGTGTTGTTAATGTAGCTACACCTTATCAAGGGCAAAAGTATAATGTTGTGTTTCAGTGGCCTAGTAGTACAGACACTAACCAAAGAAATCGGTGAGATAGTAGTGAGTATCCAATTTCTCACTCTAAGGAAAGAGCATGCTTTGGGCCTCTTATATGAGAAAAGTGTTATTTTTTCTTTTCCTTATGAACTGAAAGATGAACTTTTCTCAAAAGTGAGAAAAATTTAGGACTAAATCAGATAAGCTGGCATATTTTATTGGCAGCACTCATTTGCTTTCTTCATGCTGTGCAAGCTGACACGAATAGGTTATAAAAAGAGGTGATAATACAATGCTAGATAGTTACAAAGAAAATTGGGGGAAATGTAACCAGTTCATTTTCCTCTAAAATGTAACTTAGTTTTTCCAAACAGCAATAAAACATAAGTATTTAGGGTAGTAAGTGGAGGTATGTATATGTCCCAGATGGACTTTTTACTGGCGTAAGATCATAATGATATTGATATCTGCTAAAAAAAATCAGCAAAGATCATTTATATGTCATGTTAAAATAGTTGGAAAATTATATCTCCTGCCAGTTTTTTAATTTGTACATATGGTCAAATTTCAACAGCAAGGGAGTCACTGAGGTACTTCTTTATAGAGCCAAATAGTTCCTAGCAAGATTTGCCATAGCTGCAGTGTGGAATGAGTCCAGAAAAGCTTTTTTCAGGGCTGGTCCAGAACTGGACTTGTGGAACAGCACTGGCTGATAATTGTGCTGATAGCTGGGTATGTCTGCACCACCATGGCACAGCCTGGAGTGGGCACTGCAGCAGGATCCAGAGTGGGATTCTGCAGGGCTCGTTACAGCAGCACAAGGGAAGAGACAAATGGTCATGTCCATTCCCAGACAGGTCAGGCCCAGTGCTACACTGGAGCATGGCTGGTGTGTTCCTGTGCCTGAACTGGGAAATGAAAGCTGTTGGGAAAGCCACTGTGGATGGTTTTGCATCTCCCTCCCAGCCGCAGGGAGAACATATATCCACCAGACACGAATGGCATGTTACTCCTCCGCCTGGGCCGATGCCACCAGTGCACTGTATATTTACAGTGGTTGTGTAAATATAGGTACTTCAGAGGCATTATAGCAAAGGCTCTGGACATCTTTCCTTTGATGTTTTGAGTTGTGGATGAAGCCTGCTATGCTAAAAGAATTTTTCTGTGTGAGGTCTGTTTAGCTCTCAGTTTAGCCCCAAAAAACTGAAAGTATGCTATTTTTTGACTTGGTGTTGTTATCAGTTTTTACACAAAGCCATAAAGTGGATAAGCTTAAGAATAATTTGAACAGTTATTTCTAGTGAGCTTAATTAGAACTGAGCTAAGTGAAGACAAACCTAGACTTGGGAGTGACTGTTCCACGTAACCACAGATCACTGGTCCATTAATCTTTTTTCTATTAATATAATTGCTTCTCTCAGTTTTCAGGTCATATTGCAGGGATATCTGATATGAAAGATGTACACTAGTGCTTACTCTGCTTATCTTGGGGTGTATCAATGCATTTCAAAGTGCATAAGAGGATGCATGTGTATAGGCAATACATAGCAACGGCCTGTTTAACTCATTGCTTTGCATTCTCATGAATACATCCTCAATGTCTCAGATAAGGGTCAAATAAATGAATAATAATTAACTATGTTTTGTGGAATTAGCTTTATTTGCACTGTTATTAACTTTAGCCATTCAGCTTTTGTTCTTGGATGATGTGAGTGAACTTTTCAGCTGTTAGAAGCCCTTTTATCAGCTTTGCCAGTGCCATGATTGTGCTTCTCAAAGGAAATGCACTTTCGTCCATGGCTTGCTTCAGAGAATGAAAGGGAGGTTTAGAAACTGTGAAATTATACAGAATGACTGTTAATTCCCTATCTGATACAGAAGGACTTTAGTCAACAGAAATGTTGTGTGGCTGATAGGAGTTTTTGAACTATGGAGACTGTGATTAAAAGTAATTAAATATTGAAATGTTTAAAAGGTATCTATGAACCCTGATTCAACAGAAGCATATTTAATTATTGTCATTGGATGAGGTACATATTTTCTTAGTACCTGATGACTTAACTGATTTCAAGTCTTGTATCAGTATTAAAGTGACATCAGACGGTCAAGGTATAGAGCAGGTTATGTCATCTTTATATGTAGCAGTCTGCCTGTGTAAACTGTATGAAAATGTGTTTCAGGTGCATTAAAGAAACAGCACCCCACGAGTAAGAGCATCTCTCCCTGAAAGTCTTTGCCAATGCATTGTACAAGAGTGAACTGGCAAACTGTTGATGTGGTATCACTTGTCTTGTAATCTCTGGTAGCTGTTGCTTCATTTTAGCAGGCAAATGAGTTCGTTGTGTACTTTGGAAAACAGTTCACAACTGAGAAAATATAATTCTGTCCCCCTGGAAATCAGTAGTAGGACTTCAGATGATTTCTACAGAGTTGGGACTGACATACTCCTACCCATATGAAACAGGACCAGCAGAAGCTGCAACATCGGTTAATTTTAGGAATATCCAGAAGCAGTTATACTTTGCCCACACCTAACATTTGTTGTCCAGCAGGAGTTATACTGGCTTTTCCCATCAGAAAACAGGCATGGTTTAGCTTTTGTCAGTTACCTACATGTTAGTGTTCAGCTTTGTGCATGGGGATAAACTGACCCATGCAAGTATCCAGAAACACCAGGCAGGCAGGTCAGGGACACTGCTCACTGCAGTCACAGGCTTCTCTCCTCACCAGTAAACATACACTCCTCTTTTTTAGTTTCTCTACAGCTCAAGAACTGCAACAGAAACCAGAAAGAATACTATCTTCTCCCACAGATTTTCAGTCTGCTGCTAATTGAGACATAGCACTAACTCTGTGATGCTGGTGTATGTGACAACTCACACCCGTTTACTGTCTATTAGTGTTATTCTTCTGGCTTTAGAAACTAAATCTGGCATCACATTTTACAGCTTGGGAAAAGATCCTTTCAGGAACAAAGCACTAATATGTAGTCAGAAATGTCTAGCCACTAATACCAGTCACCAACGCAGCTCACGAAAGTGCCTGGATTAGTGTTTGGCAGGAGCCTATTTGTTAAAAGAAGGAAAAGGTTTGTTTTAAAAGAGAATGTCGTAGTAGGATGCCTATTAAAATAACAATTACAGCCTATAGAAATGGCAGTTCTGGACAAACCCTGGAGATGTTCTGCTTGTCTTCTACCAACTCAGTGCAAAAAACTTGTGTGGATAATGTCTTGAGTTCATTAAGGGGGTTTTTGCCAGGCTGACAGATCAGGAATCTGAACTTTCCTGAAAACACACAAGCCAACCCTACAATTTTTCCCCATATAGAAATACTGCAGTCATAGCAAACATTTCAAAGACTAGGCATTTTAAAAATGCAGCAAGCAGGGGATCACTTGAAGCATTGTTCATGAACCAGAGTGTCCCTTCTTTTCTAGGGATACTGCTTCAAATTAGGTAGTAATTTAGAAAACATCTGTGCTGCAGAGATAAATCATTGTATCCCTTCAGTGTTGCCACAAACAAAACATGCACAAAAAAGCCTTCTTTGAGTGTGCTGGCATGTGAAACCTGCCCTTGCCGGCTCCTTGTTGCCCTGAGATGAACTCTTGCTGCACTACACAGGGTTGCAATGGAGATAAGCGGGTGGTCAGCCTTCCCTTTCTTGATGCTTCCCAAACCTCCCAGGCTCACTTTGGAGGCTCTAGTTTTTTATTCCTATGTTCTGGTAGGGAAATTTCCTTCAGCTTTATAAATTGTAAATAATTTTTGGTCCAACTCTGTTTTTGCAGCATTTGTATATGACTTCTATGAAACATTTCCATCCTTCAGCCAGCTGTCTGCAAGGCAGCTGTGATCCACTGTGCTGGTCTGGTCTCGGGGATTAGGGAACTGCTTCTCTCTCTGTGAAGTCTGCTAAGTCAGATAGTCCCATGCTCAGGGATCCACATGAAGCCCTGCCACAGTTCTTTGGTATCTGAAATTAATATTTAAGCCTGACAACGTATTCAAGGACCTGTGGCATAGGATTAGGAAGATTCAGACTTCAGAGCCAAACCCAAAACTTCCCCAGCATTTTCTCTCCAAAGTTAGCTGGAAAAAAATCCCACAAAATTTCCATATTAACCATCAACTTTGGAAAAGAGAAAATCCACTATTCCTAATGCAGCAGTTATCTTAGAATATACTTGCTTTATTAGGAGGCTGACCCTTTGCCTGAAGCTCCTCTGCCTGACTCAGAGAAGCTGCATCTGGAGCAGACAGTAGCACTCACTACCTCAGTGTACCTGTAAAAAGCTGCTTAGGGAGAAAGAAACCATAAAGATTAGGGGGGGAAAAAAGAGTCGTGAAGGGGGGAGAGGCATATTTCTTAAAGGCAGGACAGTATGAGAGCATTGAAAGGTCAACATTGTCTATTTAGGGCCAGGCTCTTATTTTAGTGCATTGAAGGATGCTTCGTGCTGGAGGGAAGGCTTTTCAGGCAGTGTCAGTTTACATTTGGCCAGAGGAAGAGGGATTGCCATCTCCTTTCCAGCAATGTGGAAAGGAGGCCACCATCCCACTCATCTTCAGGCATGTGGAAACAGTGGGGGAAATTAAACTCACAACAGCTCTCACTGTTTCATGCGTGCAAGTTGGAGATGGTGATATCCAAAGCAAACACTGCTTCCCGTACATTGGCTGCAGGGACTCTTGACAGACTGCAGTGAGACTCAAATCAGCATTAACTGACAGTGTTTTTACAGGCATTCAAACATTAAAAAGGAGCAAATGGCTGAGAAAATGGGTCTGTAGCCCTTGCAAAATCTTCCAACAATTTTTTTTTAGTGTCTTTGGGAGTTCATTTTCTGCAGGCTGGCCAGATACAGCTGCAAAAGTATACAGGGCCATCAGCTTTCTTTGGATGCCTCAAATCTAGCCTACCTGTCCAGATACTCCAAACTAATTTATGAATACAGCAAACTTTACACGAACTTTTTTAAGCCCATCTGTGCTGCTTACTGGTACAGTGTATCCACCGGACCATCCAATATGCCTCACACCATTTTCAGCCCATAACCCAGTCTTCACACTCTGCTTCATGGCTTCACACAGAGCACTCTCACACCTGATATAGATATCTTGTGGCTGCACAAAGGACTTTACTCTCAAGATTGTCTATTGATCATCATTTGTGAGCCCTGAAATTCCCACTATTGCTCTCCTGTGAATCATTCCAAGCTACTCCGAGAAATTTGCAGCTCTTTCTGCTCTCCCAATAAGTCACCACCTCCTTCTCATGAGCTGGCAGCTGATTGAAACAGATATGAGATTTTCAAAGCATTGAAATAATATTTAGCATTCTAATTATATTTTTGTAGGTGCTAGTAATAATAATGTAGTATTGATTCATCAGGTCTCAAGCTGGAAAACCCAGCAAATCAGCAAGATTGGAAAATGCAAAATGATTTTTAAAGGCCCCCTGTTTTCCTAACCTGTATTGAAATACTGACTTCAAAATTTTAATTGTGAAAAAATAGTGGATATCTCTGCATACTCTTCCGTAAGTGAAAACTTCAAATTGCAAGATATAGATTTGTATATAACAGAATTATACTAGAGCAATATTCCTACAAGGGAAAAAAAAAGGAGTTAAAATAATTTAGGCTAGGTTAGGATAAAAGGACAGCAGAAAGAAATGCCAAAGAATCATAGAATGTGCTAAGTTGGAAGGGATCCATCAGGATCATCAAGTCCAACTCCCAGCCCTGCACAGCACCATCCCCAAGAGTCACACCATTTGCCCAAGAGTATTGTCCAAAAGCTTCTAGAACTCTGCCAGGCTGGTGCTGTGACCACTGCCTTGGGGAGCCTGTTCAAGTGTCCAACCACCCTCTGGGTGTAAAACCTTTTTCTAATATCCAACCTCCCCTGGCACAACTTCAGGCCATTCCCTCAGGTTCTGTCACACGGGTCATCGGAGCGAAGAGATCAGTGTCTGCCCCTCCTCCCCATGAGGAAGTTGTAAATGCAATGGGGTCTCCCCTCAGTCTCCTGCAGGCTGAACAGACCAAGTCACCTCAGCCGTTCCTCATGTGGCTTCTCCTCAAGGCCCTTCATCATCTTTGTTGCCCTCCTTTGCGCACTCTCTAACAGCTTTGTATCTTTTTTATATTGTGGCACCCAAAACTGCCCCAGCACCTGAGGTGAGGCCACCCTAGTGCAGAGCAGAGCAGGACAACCCCCTCCCTTGCCCAGCTGGTGATGCTGTGCCCGATGCACCCCAGGGCACGCTTGGCCCTGCTGGCTGCCAGGGCACTGCCTGCGGGATGGTGGGGTAGACTTAGGGGTGAGCATGCAGTGCTGGAAAACAGAAGATTGAGGTGTGAATTTCTGCCTTGTTGACTGTATTTATTTCTTTGGAATCCTTGCTGGTGTTTAAATCAATTTTTCTTTCTGTGGCTGCTCCTGTGAAATACATTAGCTATTCATAGGCATGGAGATCTGTCGGGCACGGAGGGCACCGGGTGAGAGGAAATTTGCATTAGCCAATGTGGCTGAGGGTTCATGTAAGCTCTGTGGCTGAGAATGTGACTCTGTTTAGTAAGCAAAACATTTCTGAGGCTGCAAAACCTCAGAAATTGGCTGGTATTCTTTCCATTGTGCACACATCTACCCCTCTCTGCTGGAGGTACTGAGGCAGTTCTTCCGCTGAGCAGCAGCTGCCAACATAAGAGGTGCTTTGGAGATCCCAAGGACAGCTTAGATCTAGGTTTAAGACATAATCAAGGGGAAGAGGACCCATGGAACAAGAATGCCAAAAGGTCACAGAGAGAAGGCCATTTCGTCCCTGTTTTAACAGCTGCCAGCTGCACGGTCATGATGAAGAGATGCTCAACGTTTGGAGATCGGTGTGAAGCTGCACACAGGGCACAGGGAGCTCAGTTAAATGCGTGCTGCTCACCTGAGGCAGCTCTGTAATTGCCACTGCCAGTCTGTGGCTGAATAGGTCTGGCTGCCTGTGGACTTAATATTCCCCAGGCTTGCACAGATCTCTTCCTTAATGTTCTGCAATGGATAAATGCCAGCACAATGCAGTAGATAGATATGTGCTCCTAGTAATATTGACACTGCAGATCAGGCATTCCTACTTAAGGCTTATTTTCCTCATTTGTTACTTACTTAAATAGAGAAAGTAAAGGGAAAAGGTGCATAAGGCAAAGGGCTTTTTTTGGAGGAATAGCAGCAGTAACAACAAATCAGTCTAGTTATTGAACTGCTCAGAGCTGTCAGAAGGTAAGAATTTCCTGTTCATTTTTGATGGCAAATGGGGAAGGCAACCTATTCCCCCTTCCAACCTCTTGTTCTTGAGAGAGCTAGTCCTTTCAGCAGAGAATATTTGTGATAGAATTCATATAGACTTCAAAAAGATCAAATGCAGATGCCAATGGCGTCATAGAGATGACATCCTCAAGCTGGGGTGGTCATTGTGTCTATTTTATGGAAAATCATGCGGCCGTCAGCCAAGCTCTAAGCAGTTGCTTCAATTGCCTTTTCCTAAAAGAAGGGCCACAGTACATTACATACAAAAGCTGCTCAGTGGGTTCATCAGGGATCCTACAAGCACTTTGCAGAAACAGCATGAGCTCAATTTTAGACAGATTTATGGTTTGTTTTTTTCAAGTTCTAGTTACTGCAGAAAACTGCTTGACTCTTTTAATGACAGTAAGTGCATGCACTTAAGCAGTTTTCTTCTCTTGCTACCCTGTACTTTTGTTTCTGCAGGCAGACAGCTAAGTGAGATATGCAAAAATCCTACAGTCATGTTCTGTGAAGTTCTCACAAAGACAGAATGTTTAAACATTTCACCTCATCACCATAGTAAGAAAACAGAGCAGACAAATATGGCTCAGAAGAGCATGATGTGTACATAAATCCCAGTCTAAAACATAACTGCTTGGTCAGATCTTCTGAGAGCAATGACTTCAGCTTAGTATCTCTGGTAACAGCATTCATCTCTGCACACAGCTCCTAGCCTGCAGATGAGAATAGGTTTGGATGATTAGATGTTTCTTGCTTTTATACTAGGTACACCAGAACAAGTTTGAATTGAAGAATTATAGAGCAAACTGTGGCCAATAGAACAACATGAAATAACACCACTTCAGAAACCCTACATATTCGTAATAAAAATTTCAGAATTTGTCTTCTCTCATTAGACCAAATGTCAACAAAAGTTTGGAGGCCTTCAGCTTTGGAGTTTTTTGATGGTTCATACTGAACTAAGAAACTTGCTAAAGTTGTGATCTGAGTTTAAAGGGGGGAAGGGACACAGATGGCTCCTGTAAAGTTGGTTTTACTCCAGAAGTTTTGTTTCTACACTAACTTTACAAATGTAGCTAGGATTTTATAAATAGGCATCATATGAAATGCAACATGGCCTGTGAAATTGAAGCAGCTCTTGGCCTAACCTCCAAAAGACTGATTTGGTTTAGCTAAACTCTGCCAAGTCAGGAGTGGATTTGAAGGCAATTACCAAGCCATATGCTGTCCTTATCTTAACACAAACAAAACCCTCTTTTTATAGCACAGCTCCTGCACTGTCACGTGTTCCTTCACAGGACACAGCCCAGTCTCACACCAGTGGTTGTTTCCCTTTTGACTGTGCCCACCTGTGCCTGCAGGCCCCAGTGTGCTGGCTGGCTCCACTGTCCTCCTCTCAAACATGTTTTGGGGCTTGGCAGGCATGGCAGCCTCCACACTCATCCAGCTCCCTGGGCAAGATGCTATGTGAGCCATTGCCCATAGCACAGGAGAGGGGAAGCAAGAAGGTGTAATCATTAAAGTCAGCAAGCACTGCATGTGCCCATACAGGATGAGGTCCCAGGGTGCAGTTCACATGTGAAGAATTAAAAAAATTAGAGTGATGGTTAAGGGAGGATGCAAACTGGCATATAGCCGGGAATAACCCAACAGGTGAACACGGCTTTGATTCTGCTGTGTGCTGAGCTTTAGGGACCATATACTGTTAACGGTGGCTAACAAGAGAGATGTCGTGATAGTTTTATTATTATTTTATGTGCAGGGANAAGGAAGGAAGGAAGGAAGGAAGGAAGGAAGGAAGGAAGGAAAAGAAATCTACCATTTCCGTAGGGAATAAATGCAGTATTGTTCTTCTCCACTACTTTGTAAAGCTGAGCTTTCACTGTTTGTTCATTTGCAGAGACACAAGTACTTTCCCATGAGACCAGAAAGAATCCATAAAGGCCCTCATTAAATTTACCTTACAAAAGAGCCCATACTACCATGATACTGCAGGACCTCAGCAGAACACTGTGATTTCTGAAGTGTCATCCAAAATTCAGAATTGTATTTAGCACAGAAGACTGTTCCACTACAGTGTATTTCTAGAAATCAACCTGTTGACAATAGGGACACAGGTGAAGAACTTGGAGGACTAGGCTCAGCCTTCAGCATTGCCCAGATTTTCTGTCTGACTAAGAATAAGTTCCCATGTTAGGGTTTTATGTTTTTAAATTGAGATGATGATAATGCTGGAAGTCCTGCACATACACGGCATCAAGTGACAGAAATGGGTACAAACTGGTCGTGGATCTTAGCAGTTCCATTTCTATCCTAACCTATCTGTCTTATCCAGCCCTACCCCATCCTATTTGCAAGACCATTCTTCCTTTTCAGATGACTGCACAGATCAATGCACAGTTTGATATCAGTAAACATTACATTTTCTTTAGTACTGCGGAAGGTAAAATTTTGTTAAAGTTATGGTAGAAGTCTCTTGGAAAGCTTGTGCCATGACTGCCAAAATGGGATGTTAACATGAAAATAACTTATAATGCCTGCTAAATAATTCATTCAAAATATTATGTTATATTCTTTGGGGCTTTTTAAAATGTATTCTCTACTTTGAGAACTTCAAGAAACAATCTTCAATATACATTTTCCTACTGATTTTAAAATGAGATGCTTTCTAATATCTGTATTATTTTTCAAAGACTCTAAATAATTTCCGTTTGAAATGTTTTATCAATTAGTCTTAAATTAGAAAAACGCATTATTTAGTCTTTATGCTCTAGATGGATGTCTCGGTTTGAGACAAATTGGGATGAAATATCTGAAATAAACGTATCCTCTAATAGAAGGCAGGTTTCAGCAGCCCCTCCTCCAGACAGGTTCACAAAGAAATTTCTTGGAGTTCTAAGTGAAAAAAAAAAACAACCAAACCTGTTTATTTAACAAGCATGGTGCACACAGGCACGGGGGNNGGGGGGGGGGAAGAGAATGATGTTAAATAGTAAAATCTCTCGCTATGCAGAAGACCTGGTAGATTCAGTCCTTGCTGTGGCTGTGGCTCTCTCTCTCTCTGGAGCTGGGGTGCGGCGTGGGCCCCTCCAGGCTGCGGTGTGGGGCCTCCTGGGGATGGTGTTCCAGAGCAGAGCAAAGCTGAACAGTTCCAGAAAAAGAAGAAGCCACAGTCCCGGGAAAACTCCTTGCTCCAGCTATTGAACAAGAAGCTAGCTAAAAAGCAAGAGAATGCAGCTCTGTTCCCTGCTGCAGAGCTGAGAGCTGGGGAGAGAGCGAGTGAGCTCTCTGTGATTTTGAACACAGCCGCCGAAGGAATTCCGCTGCCTTTTCCCCCGCTCTCTCTTGGATCTGGCTTAAAGGCACAGAAAGGCACAGGATTCATGTCTGGGCAGTAAGCAGGCGACAGGGTATACAGCATCAGAAAGTCTCCCCAAGACAATGGATCATGAGAGATAGCTGCATAGATATTTATAGCTAGGAAGGACCATTCATATCGAGTGGTCCAACTTTGTGCATGCCTCTAAACACAGAATTTCACCTGATAATCCCTAAAGCAGAGGGAATTATTTTTCCTCACTATATTAGCAAACCTTATTAGCCCTAAGAACCTCTCGTAGAATTTGGGCGTATCTTTATGAAAGGCTTTGCATCTTGATTTAAAGACGATTTAAAGATGAGGACGCATCCCTGATGCCAGCCTATCCCAGTGCTGCAGGCAGCAGAACAGAGGACACATAGGATAATTAGCAGAAAATACAGTGGTCCTTTCTCTTCTGCGCTACATCTTTAAACGGAGGAGCCTCTTCTGGAAGCAGAAATATGCCCTTTTCTTTGTCTCTCTTGCCTATTTCCTTTCTTTAAAATGTCTTTTATATGAAAATGTGTTTTTTCCTTGATCACTGCACTTGAAATGCCAGTTGTGTTACCCTCTTGCCACTCCATGCTCTTCACTAAAATCCCCGCATTGTTCCTTCTTCCCACAGCCCCTGTAAGCCCAGCTCAGCAGAGGAATACATCCAGGTAATGACAGGGTCCTCTGCCACTCCCTGGCCTTGCTGCTGTGCAGGGGACCGGACACAGAAACCTCTTTGTGCACTGCTAATGCTGTGTTAGTTCACATCTGGAGTGCCAGTGGGAGCATGAGGCCCCCCGGCCAGGCTGGGGGCACCTCGCAGGCAGCGGTTTGCTCGGTGGCAGATGATGGGCTGACCAAGCTTCAGCAATGCTGAATTTGGGGGCATTTAAAGCAAGGAAGTAAGGTCTCACACAGTCATGCTTGGGAGAGGGAAGAAAAAAAATCTTTAAATGATCCCAGATTAGCAAAAGAAATTGCTGAATTAAAAGTGTGGCTTTAAAATGACACTTAGTGTGTTGCAGGCAGGAAGCTGCATCCTGCTCTCCCGTTGACAATACAATAATCCCATTGACTTTGCTGTAGTTTTTCCTGATTTACACTCATCTGAGATTAACACCAAGTCCAGTGTCTTTCCAAGCCATCCATCTTTGTTTGGGGAGAAGTACATGTGAGAGAAACAGCTCAGCCATGCATAAGGGGAAGTCATAATCTGACTGTACGATCTGCAGTAACGCATTGTGTTATTAGGTCCTGAGTACTCTGTTTTACAGCACAAATGGACTGAAACATGCCCTTTTTTTCTCAGCTTCAGAGAAACTATTTTTTAATGCAGATCCAACCACATCGATAATCTAGCATGCTAGTTTTTTGTTCATATTTTCAGTGTATGAAAACTTGTGCTGCCCTGGTGGGTTTTCTGCAGTGAATCTGAGCTTGTTAAAATTGGAAAATACCATCCAAAGATGTGAAGGTCTCTTTCCAGAGACCTTGATTTTTATTCCTTTCCCAAGATCATGAGGTAGATTATAGCCTTCACTGCCTGCAAGACCTACTGTGTAAGTTGTGAGCTCTTTAGGACCAGCAACTGGTTTTAGTGAATCACATTTTCTTCTTTGGTGTGCTTCTTTTGCTTCCATTTGAAAACACAGGGGGGATGTAAAAATTATACATCCTATGTATGTGCTATTCTGAATTGATGCTTGTTTAGGACACACTCAAAAATAATGTTTTTTCTGCTGTACACAATGAGTGTACAGAGCTGCACAGACAAAAAACCAGGATTACAATCATGTGGATTTTTTCTTTATTATCCTAGTGTACTTTAGGTAGTGATTACATAATGAGCTGAAAAAGAGATTATGTATTATTTTATTTTAATTCAAATGATTTTCTGTATATTCATCCTCAGAAAAGGTAGAAAAATAGGAATATTCCAATGTCCTTTGAAAAGCTTTGGATTATTTTTTTCTTTACATGGACATTTCAGGTTAAGGGCGGTGATCTGCAGATTGTGCACCATAATTGCACAGCCTTTCCTAATTCCTGGAATCAGGATTTTTTCAGATTGCTCCACTCTTGCTGCAGAGAGCAGACTGGAAACAGTGTTGACCACATATTTTCTCATGGAACTCTGATCTGTGTGATATATCCTCCCACTGTGTTCCTGTTGTCCTTTTCCTCCCTCTGTAGTCACACAGGATTCATAACTGAGAGTACTCCAAGGCAGTGACTTCCTCACTTGTCTTATCCATGCTTTGGTGCAGTTCTTCTATGTTATAGTCATCAAATCCATGGTGAAATACATGTAGCTGTACCGAAGGCAAGCGAGACACTAACTTTACTTTAGATAGTTAATAAACACTCACTTTGCAGCTCCCTCTGAAAGAAATTTCATGCCACTGCTTGTAGCAGTTTTGTTGGAAAGCTGTGCTAATACCAGTGGTATCCACCCTCTGACTGATCTGTGTTACGGATTTAAAGGTTGCACCACTACAATGTCAGCTCAGTTTTCATGAAGTTATTCCTTTCATCAAGAACTTTTGAGAATATCTGTAACTTTTGGGGTTTGCTTTGTAATTATTTTCTGTTATAAAATGTAATTCAAGCTATATACTTGAGAAACTGAACAAAATAATGCCTCAAAGTAGGTAACACTGCAGTGAAATACAGGGTACAGCTCTCTTTCCATGGTATTATTTGAGATGTTAATTTATACTGTACACATTTTTATCTTCAGAAATTTATTTTCTTTAAAAAAAAATCTGAAGTAAAACATACTGATGCATTCTGGCTATTCAGTAATAGATATTTCAAATTAAATATCAGCAGTCCTTCTGAATGAACCCTGATTTTTACATGTACACATTTCTTCGGATTTTGCAGTTGGAAAATGCTCAGAATTCTAGAAAAATGTGAATACAGCCTAAGATGCCTTCCTTTGAGTGCTTACTTTTGGAAAATGTGGCCACCAATTGTAAATACTGGTCACTGATATGGTACAGAGAATGTATCAGCATTGTTATGTTTCCTTTACTGTCTTTAGATCAGGCTCTACATGTCTCTTTATGTGCCAGTGCTGGCGTGTTGTAATGGTAAGGCTAATTATAATAATAGATGCAGTAGTGACTTTTTAACTCTGGATGGATTTTTCAGTAACTTATTGAGGTCACTAATTCCTTTCATGCAGGCTATGAATAGAAGTGATTTTCCAACAGTAACCTAGAAGAAGAATATGCTGTAATCTGTTATCAATTCATAAATCTATGTCTCCTAGTTCTCACGAAGTGACAGATAGTCTCTTAAAAAAATAATTGTAAAAAGTGATATACTGCATACAGTATCAAAGGTGTAGGTTATATTTATACTTCATAATAGCACATTCTGTACACTAAAAGTAGTACTAATGATTCTCCTGTTATAATTTCCAGCTGCAGAAACTGCAAAGATATGTGTTTTATTTCAAACATATTATGCACAGAAGAAGACTCTAATCAGAGCGCATTCGCCTTTGAAAAACCAAAATTAGTGGTAGTACAGACTTCTGAAATATGCAATTCTCCTAAAAGCTTCTCCGATGGTTCAGTGCCAGCCTGTAGCTCAGTTTGGTGCAGCTGGAGCTGTCTGTGTCTATTTGAGTAGGTGCTGCTGTGAGTGTGCTAGAGGACAGGAGTACATGTGCATGACTTTGGTGTGTGTGTGACAGCCAGTATTTGCTTTCCTAAAGGGACCGGAAGTGGTATGACACAAGGATTTCATATAAAAACAAATGCCTATCTGTCACAGCCAGTGGGATTGTTCCTGGAAGCACAACCTCCAGATTTAGGAGAAGTAACTGGCAGGTTACCAGTTTGACACCTGCACTTTGGCTACATTTTCTGTGCTTCTGCAGTTTTCAATGAGAAATCTTAAGATACCTGAGAGGAGATGTGTTTCACGAGCTGTGGTAGTGATGACCGACTATGCAGAGCATTCCAAACCAAAGGACGTTATGGCTAAGGAAAGGTCTTCCTTGCAAATCTAGGCAAGTGTGACCAAATGTATTTGATTTCAGAGATTTCACTGAAAGCTACCTTAGATAGAAGAGAAAAAAGTAAAGGAAATTTTAAAAAGAGTAAAGCATTAGAAAGCATATCTGTAATCTTTCTTCACAGGAATCTCTAGGTTCTGTTAAAGGTAAGATTTTATCTATGGGAAGGGACATTCTCCCTCCTGCCTGTGCTGTCTGGTGACTGTTGTTCTTCAGTCACTGCTGTCTGTGGCTAAAGGCAAGAATAACATTCTAGCAATATTACTACTTTTAATAGCAGTAAGGACTATATAAGGAGGGAATAGGGGCAATTAGCATGTGCATAAACTGCCTTTTGGAGGGCATATTCAGAGTGTGGTTAAAACTGGTTTTCTGTCCATCCAGATAGCAAGGTAGATCCTTGATACAGTTACAGATTATCCTCAGAGAAAAATTTGTTCAGGCACCATGAGCAGGAAAGTGTGGCAGCAGTACACTATTCACATGGCTTAGTACATGTTGACAGAGCACAGTGCCATATGCAGGTGGAGCAGTAAATGACATTGCAATCCTCTTGTCTTTCCCCTCATCCAAGTTCTTGAAAGTTCAAATAATAAAGGTGCAATGTATTCACTGAATGACACTCTAAATGCTAGTTTTAGAAGGCAACTTGTGTTTTTTTAATATAAAGAAACCAAGGTCAATTCATTTTCAAAAAGAAATAAATCTAAAATTCAAGTTTAACATTTGCAATGCACATATTATTGTACTGCTTGTCTTCTGAACAAAGTCGTAATTCCTCTTTACTGAGACACTAAAAATAGCTGTGGCTGTAATATATGTCATGACTAATAAATCAATAAGAATGTTCTGCAAGACAGTCTATTGATTTAGTGCAATTAAAGTAAAACATCTATTTTGGACTTCTTGGGTGCGTGAAAAGGGTCGTGCTTTTGTCAATGGATTGTCTGTTGGATAAAAGGTTTGTTCAGTTCTAGGCTGGTATTACTAAGGAAGCATATTTGTTATTTTGCGTGTTTGCCTCTCTTGGTATATAAGGTGATTGGTTAAGAGGAAGGCACTAAAGAGAAGTGTTTAGTCAAACATAATAACAAATTTTTCATTTAAAGTGCAAACATGACCATTTTTAAGGTGCATGGCATCAGCGATAAAAGTATTACCTGAGTAGTATTTACACAGTCAATGTACAACTGCAATGTGACACCATAGATGAGTTTGGAAATGCATTAATGTAACTTCTTCTTTTCAAAAAAGTGAGAGGAGCCACTGACACCATGTGGAAAACTTGGAAAGTGCCTGTTACAAAATAATTTCCAACTCGGTATCCTGTTATATTTTCCTTTCTGACTCATCTGCTGTTAATAAGACAGGGTGAAGAAAGAATGGTTTTCCATCCATCTGCAGTCTTTTAAAGGTGAAAGTGCTGTTCCTTGTGCTTAAGGCCATGTCCATCACAAATCCCGTGGAGTAGGGATGACTGAGTTGGATTAAAAGAATTCATGTCAACAAAGTCATACTGTGTGGTTCACAGACCTGAGAGTCGGGGGAGGCTGTTAACAGCAGAATGAATACACAGTGCTTTGAGGATGAGGGTGGGCAGAGTGTGTCTGCATGCATTACATGTCTGACCATAACAGCTAACGTGTCTCTTTGTGGGCCAGGGCCCCCACTGTGGGGCCAAAACTCTAAATACAGACCAAAATGTTCCTTATCTTTTGGGGAGTGGGGAGAAAATCCATTAGTATTATCTTCTTTCTCAATATGTATTCTTCTGTCTAATGATAATGTTTCTGAGAATAAATCTTCCTCCTCACCAAATTTCATATCAATATTTAAACCATCACATTACGTAAAACAGGATTTGGTATTACCTTCAGAAAGAGAGTATTATCAGATGGGAACTGAAATACAGGCAAGGAGGGATAGGAGGATAAATACAGGAGAGAAAGACACTCCTTCAGAATTAAACCTGTTTCATTCAATATTCCTGGAGATAAAAATGTCCCAAATAATATGCTAGAAGAGGCAAGAAGCATAGATACACAGGGAAAATGATTCAGACATTGTTTTGTCTAAATAGAATGGTTTTGAAAACACAGAAACACTATCAGCTTTCTAATGGTACAGTTTCTCAAGGAAGATATTCACCATAGCCATCATAAATGAAACTTTTGTTCCTTCTCTTTCTGAAGGATATGTTTAACAGAATTATGATGTATCATTCCTGTTTGTGACAAAAACATTTGACTGGATTTTTGAAAGATTTGTTAAGACATTCAATTCAGCTGCAAAAGGAAAAGCTGTATCAAAAATTCTTTGACTTCATTCAACTTTTTTTCAGTCAAGTGCCTCTGTTTTTCTCCGGTGTGTGTGGTGTGTGCTTTAAAATTAGATTTTCATTCATTTTCTGTGTAGTTATTTAAATTCTCTGCTTTCATTATTGAACTCATTCATAATTGAGACCCATTAGGGTCTTCTACAGTGCTTTCTTTAACAAGTCTGGATTGTTGGATCCCTTTTATTCAATTAATTGCCTATTATATGTCTCTGGTGTCCTATTTTTTTTTAGAATTACCATTATTATTATTATTATTATTAATAATAATAATGATAATAATAATTTCCTTGAAGAAAGTGTTTAATTAATAAAATATATTACGAAGCACCAAGCATTCCTACAGATGTACTGATCCATTCTCATCATTTCCAGTTTACTTTTCAATAAATTTTTGTTCTTATAGGAAATCTATTTGTTACATCACAGCATTATTAAATAAAAATGCTAATTAATGAAGGAACCTGATATCTTTTATAAAGAAAAACTGAAAAATAAATTTGATGTTTAGGCCAACAATTGACTAGTAGGCCAGCAGAAACTAATAATGAAAAGTGCTTATACACTTAAAATACACAATCACATACTGAATAATGGCACACAGATGTTCAGTATCTTATGTGAGATGATTCAACATCCCTGTGTAGACTTAAGGTCTAATCAGTGTCAATGGTTTTGGTGTTTGCTGCTATTCAGTGTATCTACAGCTTATTTATGTGTAAAAATAAGAAAATGTGTTCTATCATTCTGTTTGTGCTCAGGTGCATGCAGCATAAAATCACAGTAGTCTCAATATGCCTGTGATTGAAGGAGCTGTGTAATAAAACAGTGCCTTAGTTTTTAGAGTGTATTTTTTTGTAGCAGCAATAAAAGTACTGATGGAATAATCTTACAACATTGTGGCATTCACACTATTTTCAGAGGTCGTGTTTTGTTCCCATTTGGACTCCAGTCTTCCAAGTGATGGTTGTTTGGAAGGACACTTACACCTAATCAGATCCCTATTTAAAGACTTAAGAAGTCCTCACAGGTCCAGAAGCCTGTCCAATTGTGGGTAAATGCAGAACCAGGGCCTTTTTGAGCAAACACAGGACTTAAATAAACACCATTAATTTTTATTGTATTTACTTTAACAATTTGAGAATTTTCTAACTGCATATATATTGGTGCCACTTGGAGTTGAGAACACTAAGGAGGAGATTGTCTTCATTTTGCTGCACACAATTGTTATTTGTAATTGTTTTGGTATAATACCTGCTGCACATTCCCAGTCTTTAGTAAGCTGTTTTTTCAAGAATATTGCCTATTGCTGACCTGATCTTCAAAACATCACCTACTTTTCATTTTTCCAATAGGTTTTAACTTTTATGTTGTGTTTATAGCTCTGTTAAAATACAACTTCACAGTAAAATGGAAAATGATACTGCAGTCGTTATTGAGTCGTTGTGGCATTAGAAGGATTTCCTCCATAACCTGTAAGATACGGAAATTCTAATGACCTAGATAAGCACTTCAGTAATACCACCATTAAAGGACTCTAAAGATCTGAAAGTCTACTTGAAGACCTGCCAATTACTGCTACATAGGAAGTTATTCATTGCTCCTCATGAGTTACTTAGGAAATTTGGGCTTTTATTATAGGAACAACTAAAATGAGCGGGCAACCATATCCTAGGACTACACAGAGAATTCCATGTGGTGGTATGAAAAAGTTTATGCTGAATTACTCAGGACCGTAACTCCTATACCATATCATAATATTTAAGATGTTATTGCTTGTATATGAGAAAGCAATATATTCCTGACTATTAATATAAACCCCGAAAAACAGACCTTTCCCTATTCCTAAGTCAGTTGAAGTTGTTTTGACACATTAAGTGACTTTAAAAGCCACAGGCAAAGGATATGAAAGAGCTTCCACGTACCCCCAATATTATTTCCAGCTAAAAATACCTGATTAAATGGTAGGCACATAGGGTTTGGAAAAGTCTGACAATTTTTGTGTTGGTTGCATGAGTTAGGGTTTTAAAAAGGTCCATGTAACTTTGTGTAGGAGACAGGGCACTACAAACCAAACAGTGACGTAAAGTTTCTCTGTGCCTTGTGACCAGTTACCTTTCAACTTTTCATCAGACGCCATTTCCCACATGCCCATTGCATGTTCCAGACTTCACTGTCCCGTTCTTCAGGTGTCTATAAAGCAAAGCTTTAGTATTTTCTTCCTTGTGTTAGCTGCCTGTGTTGGACAGAAAAGGAAGAGTAACTACTTTGTTCCCTTTTAGCCCACAGTTCCTTTTCTTCAGCAGCTGTGCTGTGTTTACCTTGCCTGGATGCCAGATGCTCACCAAAGCTGCTCCGTCACTCCCCTCCTCAGCCGGGCAGCAGTGGGGAAAATAAAGTGAAAGGCTTTTGGGTCAAGACCAAGGCAGGGAGAGATCACTCATAAATTACCATCATGGGCAAAACAGACTCAGCTTGGACAAAAAAAATTAAATGTATTACCTGTCAAATCAGAATAGGATAATGAGAAATAAACCCAAATCTTTGCCCCCACCCTTCCCTTCTCCCTAGGCTTAATTATATTCCTGAATTTTCTACCTCCTCCCACACACCAGCGCAGCTGGATGGGGAATGGGGTTGTGGTCAGTTCATCACACATTGTCTCTGCTACTTCCTCCTCTTCAGGGGGAAGACTCCTCACACTCTTCCCCTGCTCTAGTGTGGGGTCCCTCATATGGGAGACAGTCCTCCACGAACTTCTCCAATATGAGTCCTTCCCACCGACTGAAGTTCTACATGAACTGCTCCAGTGTCGGTCTTTTCATTGGGTGCAGTGACACAGCAGCCTCACCATAGTCTTCATTATGGCCTGCAGGGGAATCCCTGTTCCAGTGCCTGGAGCACCTCCTTCTCCTCCTTCTGCACTGACCTGGGTGACTGCAGGGCTGTTTCTCTCTCATGTTTTCACTCCTCTCTCCTCTGGCTGCAATTGCTCCTGTACAGCGATTTTTTTTCCCCTTCTCACAGAAGCCACCCCTGTACACTCTGCTACCAAAACCTTGCCACTCAAACCAAAACAGCAGCTCTAATCATGGCCTGTAGGAGCATCTCCCCCTTCATTTCTCCTTGGACTGGGCACACCAGTTTTACAGCCCACTTCCCCACAAGGTGTAGTCTAAGGCATACATGAAAAGAGCAGGTCCTTGATATTGCTGGAGCAGCATATATCAGTGTACTGAAGAATCCAGTGTTTGGATTCCTTCCCTCTTAATCTATTACAAACTGTTATTGTTCATCAAGAAGCAGCCAGGTGGTTGTTCAGACGACGCCAAGGTTTGATGCTTGAAGTGGCTGTGGCTGTTGTGTCTTGGTGGCTGCAGGGCCTGTGTTACAGATTTCAAACACTCTTCCAAAGCTTTCTGCATCCGTGTTGATGTGCACAGAGTTATATCCTTATCCAGGCTTTAGACACACCCTGGATTTAGGTGGTTCTGAGTTTTAGTATGCTGTTCTGTATGTCAGCCCTGATAGACTGCTTTGAAAGAACAGAGAGCTTCTGCAGCCCAAATGAGTTCTTGGAAGATTGCTAATGAATGTGCAAAACATCTGAGGAAGGAGACAGCTTCTTGTCATGCTATTATTTGACCTGATCATTGGTATCAAGTTACTTTTCTTCATACTGAATCTAAAAAAGACATTTACAAATAAAAAGAGGAAAATTGCATTAGAAAAATATACTGGAAAAGGTTTCTGCTCATCTGCTTTCACTGATGACTGATTTCAGTAATTAGCAGCTAACATACAGATCCATATTTGTGCCTTCAGATTTCCATGTTTAGCCAAGTATTAATTAATTAAAAACGAACATAATTTATCATTTTGATTTTCAGCAATATTCTCCTTATTGCATTGGTATCAAATGAGTAAAATTTGAAATGGGAATGGAAACTCCAATAGTTTTTTATTCTAATGAACTTCATTTTACTATTTTTAGATCACTAGTACCAAAATTTTGAGATATTGAAAAAACTCAGTCTGAGCTATGATAAACACACTGAAATCAAGGCTCAATTTAGTTTTTCTGCAAACAGGTTCAGGTGTCTGAAAACCTATGTTTATATTTAAATATGGCCAAATCTGTTATAATCTGATAAAGTTTCCAAATCCCACATTCTGTCAACCATGCAGAATTAGTGAAGTTTTTTAAAATGATCATTTAAACTAATTCATGAAAACTACTTTTTCTTTATTGGATCCTTTTAAGGCTGGCCATTGTTTATGCACTGAGACCTCAGCCTGATGGTGCTTCATGTCAGTAGCTCAGTAGAGATGAGTGGGATGGCTCAAGTCCACAGTTTAAGCTTGTCCAAGAGGGGTTTCAAGGAAGAGTGACTTGCTTCCTACTGTCAGATTTGTGCTTTCTCAGGTCATTTGACAGCTCATATTTGATCCAGAGGAGGTACACAACTGCATTTATGCTGATTTAGCAAGAGTAATCACTACTGATTGTATGCTGCTTTTAAAACAGGTTAGAGTTGCAGAAAAATACCTGGACTGCCAATGCCTAACCTGGGGGGGAAAAAAAGCCTCCCATTATAATTAAGCTGTCAAAAATATTTTGACTTATTTGAAATGACAGTGTGTGTTAGAACAGGATCAGCACTTTCTGTCTTATGGTTATGCCACCTTTGATCTGGTGAACCCTAAAGCTGGATTTACTTTATCACTGAACCTCATCTGGGAGTCAGCAGAGCCATCCACATGGGAGTTTCCTGTTTGAAAACCCTGACATCTGCTTTTTTTCCATTTGTAATGCCATGAACTTTTATTTTCTAATAGCTATTGTTAACATATTTACACAGTAAGTAAAGAAATTTATAGAACCTATATTTATCATATATTAAACTGAACTCCTGTAGATCCAGCAGACTAGAATTGCTGCAAGTCATTCCAGTCCATTGGATAAGTACATAATTACTTACATTATTTAAGAGACAGAGATAAACATATAGTAGAGGTATCAGTGAGGAAGGTCTTTAGCTGTTGTAAATTGTTACAAATTTCTCTGGAGAACATTTATAGTGGCTTAAGTTTTAATCAATATTATGCATGTATTTATGGTCTAGACTGTTGTACTACTTAGGTTAAATGAACAATAATGCCATTAAGGCAAATATTAAAGAGAAAATTATCTTTAATTTTATTGTTTGAAGAGCAGATCTTTACCTGTGCTTAATACTATTGATTTTAGTGAGAATATATATTAATTCAGTTATTCTTTTACTTAAATGTTTGTCAGAACTGCTTTTATTAGATGCAACCTAAAGGAGTGATTGTGTAGGCTGTATGAAAGGCAATTTTTTTTATGTCGAGTTTTGTTGTAACTCTGACAGTTTTGAGTTTCTACACTTAAAAATCAGCATTCTTTCCCCCTGGTGCATATTTATTATACAAAAACAATGGGATTCAGCTAATCCCATTCATTCTCAATAGAGTTGAGAGGACTTAGTGAGTCGAGTTACTTGTTCTTTATTATGATGCTCATTAAACATCAAATCCAACAAATTCAAAATAGACATCGCTGACCATGGGTGAGATATACCCATGAGCCATAGTCTTAAAAATTCTTTTTCTCCTTCTGGATTCTTTTTCTGGGACCTTGAGGCAGCTTGTGTTCCCTACCATGACATGCAGTTGCTAGAATCTGAAATGAGATGAGTTAATGGCGTTGCTTTATCTCCTGGTGACAAATCCATTAGCATATGTCACTGCTCTCACTTATAATTCAAGTCTCTGCTTGCTTGGTGCTCACTGCAAGGGGAAATATGCAAGCTTTTATATTTCCATTTCTTTACAAATGTTTTGTGTAGCTTTATAAGGCTGAGCAATGCATTGAGATGAAGAGCTAATTTGTGTGTTCTAATGGCTATACATTGATTTATTGGCTTAAATTATTTAAAATCTTCTTTGTCAACTGGAATGACCTACAGTATATAATTCATAATTGTATTAATTATGAATTGCATGGGTTATTTTACTCTAGTAAAATGAAATCTTTAGATAACTGTTCTATACTCTTCTTGAATAATTTGCTTTGCAGCAGCTGTACGCAACATACAGAGGCAAGTTTTTATTGTGTTTTACTCTGTATTAAAAGATTTGGAATGGCAGAGAGAAGCTTTCTTGGTCCCCAAATTTATTGACCCTCCCAGGACAGGGGTCAAAGCAGGGCAGCACTGCAGAGCCCGGCAACAGCTGTGCCCCTCAGGATCTGATGAGTTAGATTAAGCCCAGAAAGCCAACCCTGTCCTGGGCTGCATCCAAAGCAGAGTGGGCAGCAGGTCAAGAGAGGGGATTCTGCCCCTCTGCTCCTACCTGGTGCCACTCTGCCTGGAGTGCTGCACCCAGTTCTGGAGTCCTCAGCACAAGAAAGACGTGGACCTTTTGGAATGGGTCCAGAGGAGGGCCACAAAAATGATCAGGACTCTGGAGCACGTCTCCTATGAGGACAGGCTGTCACAGTTGTTGCTGCTCCCCCTAGAGAAGAGAAGGCTCCAGGGAGACCTTATTGTGCCGTTTCAGCACTGGGGTCTTCATTTGGGGTGGAATAGTTTATTTTCTGCCTAGTAGCTGTCACAGAGCTGTGTTTTGCATTTACTGTCAATAATTTTGATAACACAATGATGGTTTGTTTGATGCTCAGTACAGTTCGTTCTAAGTCGAGGACTTTTCAGTTTCCCAGGCTGTGCCAGTGAGCAGGTGCACAAGAAGGCCAGAGGGATCGTGGCCTGGACAGCTGACCCCAGCTGGCCAAAGAATTCCATACCACAGAACTACACCATGCCATACCATGCCCAGTATATAAACTGCGTGGAGTTGGCTGGAAGGGGACGATCACATCTACGTGTCACTTGTTTTTCTTAAGTTTTATTCCTCTCTCTCTCTTTGGTATTTCTCTTTTCATTATTATTATTATTGACATTTTATTATTGTATTTTTCTTTATTTCAGTTACTTAACTGTTCTTATCTCAGCCCATGGGCTTTACCTTTTTCTGATTCTCATCCCCATCCCACTGTGGGGAGGGATGGGGGGCAGTGAATGAATAGCTATGTGGTACTTAGTTGCCAGCTGGGGATAAACCACGACAAAGAGGGCTACTGGAAGGATAGGGATAGGCTTTTTAGCAGAGCCTATTGTGATAGGACAAGGGTGAATGATTTTAAACTAAAAGAACGTAGATTCAGGTTTGAGAAAAGGAAGAATTGTTTTACAATGAGGGTGGTGAAACACTGGCTCAGTTTGTCCTGAGAGGTGGTAGATGTCCCATTGCTGGAAACATTCAAGGCCAAGTTGGATGGGGCTCTGAGCAACCTGATTGAGTTGAAGATGTCCCTGCTTATTGTGCAGAGGACTAGATGACCTTTAAATGTTCCTTCTGATCCAAACTATTCTATGATTCTATGAAAATAAGTGGTCTTTTTATAACAAGATATTTATAATTTATTTTCTAACTTAACATACTTTGGAATCTACATACGAAGTAATATGGCCTACATTCACCCTACCTAGCTTTAAGCATTTAACTGATGCGTTAGGTTAGATCAAATACCAAAGTTAAATAATTAATTGGTATTTAGTAAAGCAATCATATTTCAGGAAGTGCCTGGATTCCTTAAAAGTATCCAAGAAATTAATGTCTTAGCAGAAGGAATTTTCCCTCCTAGCATATGTACTTTATTTTTATGGTCTTCCTAGGTATTCATATTCTATAAATTTCTCTTTTCATTTTATGAATTCTTACAGAGTGTTTCCTATTTTATAAGATTCATTGCTAAAGTTATGGCCCCATATATGTTAAATACCTACCAGCATAGAAGTTCAGCTCATTTAGACAGCTTTAGCTGTCAAATTCCAATTTATACAGCTTCAAAATTTAGCACACACATTTCAAGTTCTTTCCCTCCCCAGCAAAGGCCTTCAGGCAGAGAGAATACAGCAGTGGGGACATTTCATTCATTATTATTCACCCATTGTTCCTTGCATTATTCTTTTATGCTTTTCTTTTTCCACTCTAGTTCTCTTTCTCTTATTTTACAATAGGAACTGATGAGGATTCTCCATTTTAGGGAATCGTGGCGTTTTTTTTCAGGGCTGACCATGCAGTGTTTGAATTAATTGGCAAGGGTTTATGATCTACCTTTTCTCAGTTGGGTTAAAGCAATCAGCACTGCTCAGTGTTATTATATAGGGCAAACACAGCACCATAAAAAGTACAAAAAATGCAGAGTGACTTTAGACTGCAGACAAAAAGAAGGGCAGGTTTCTATGTGTTCATCTTAATACCTTCAAACATTTAAATATCTCATTGTTTTATTTTGACCTTGGGACTACAGGTTGGGTATTTTTAATTTGTTCTTTTTAAGTTAATTTTGCATTAAATTTATTATTACAGTTTTCTTCTTACAAGTTCAAGATATTAGCTACTTAGGAAATAAATTGTTATTAAATATTCTACAGATAGAGAATGAGTAATTATGCTTCCCTGGAAGTACTTAATAAAGGAAGAAAGCCCTCACTGCCACCATTTTAGGTACAGACTGACCAAGGCAGAAAGGTGAATAAATTATCTGCTACCTCCATATTTCCAGGCTGGGCCCTTTTACATAGAATCTAAGTAACATTTTACTGCCTCAAATTTTGAAAATTTTCTGAAGAAATCTGGGAATCTTCTAATTCATATAAAACAGGTTTATCTACCCTCTGCTGTGCATGCTGGTGAGCAAACTCTTCATTCACTGACTTTGGTAGCTGAGAGCGCTCAACATTTATTAGATGAAATCCTTTCTAATTATAAATGGGGAATGAGTCAGGCTGTTCCAGTCATGATAAATGAACCTGATTAAACATTTTGTGTCAAATATAGCACAGTGGAAAGGAAAGTTAGGAGTGAGTGGATTGAAGGGCTGCATAATTACCAGGAACAGAGTTAATTCACTTCAGGGAGGCAGCACAGTGCAGCAGCATCAGTGCTGCGAGGTTTGGGGGAGAATTACAGGAAATAAAGGTTCTCCACTGGAAATCAGCCTGGAAGATGTGTATTTAGCTTTCTGGCCTCTAGATACCCTCTGGGTTTTGTGTGGGTTTGCTGTACATGCCTCAGACTTCAAAGATGTACTGAATGACTGCCAGTGACCGGCCCAAGCCTTGAGTGGAGGGTTCATGAAACTTCTGCTGGAATTGCCAATGAAGTGTTTATGCAGGCTTCTGAGCAAAAGCCAGCTGAAGCAGATAAATAAGAAAAGGAAATTATTAATAATGAAATAAACTTAAATCTCTTCTATATTATGCTATATTTACACTACATTTCAATTGATTCTGAATCTTAAATGTTTGATTTTATAATTGCTGATAGTTATTAAGGCAATTTTTAAAACCTAAATAATTTCTACTTATATATCTGCCTGTGTATAGTACTTTTCTTGATTAAGAAAGCCAAATTGTTTGCTTTTAAGTTTTGCAGGGAGTTATGATATATACTGTCAAATAAGGGGAAGAGTAAAAGAAAGAACAGATAAGTAATGGTTTAGTGTTTTGTTGAGATTTAATAAGTAGAGAGTTTTTTGTTACTTAGACTTAAATTTATGAAGATGCTGGACAATGTTTGCTGCACAGGACTGGAATTTTAATTCCTTGCTGAGATTGTTTGCTGTAAGGTTTTTTTGCCATAGCTACATTGCAAGTTCAAATATGCAAACTGATATTAGTATGGCCACCCTGGGAACACTGCAAAGCTGGCAATTAGCATCTCATATGTTTCAGATGAAATATCAATAGCGCAAAAATATGCAATCCCTCAAGGATCCATCCATGAGCTTGACTCTACATACACCATTAAAGTGTTGAGGCTATTCAAGGGCTGCAGAATTAAGCGTGTGCATCAGGATCAAATATGGGAGAATGCATGACAGCCTCTGACATTTTGCTAGTCATGGGCACTGCAGGAATCAGTGGCAGACTTCTGTTTCAAGGCACAGCTGCATTTCTCAGAACAAATGCAAACTTCTCATCAAATTTGTATCATGAAAATGAAGATGCGGCAAATCTCACCCTGATTTTTCACTTTCATTTTCAAAATGTGTTGTTCTGTAGTTATTTTGTTTTGCATGGGGAATTCTTGGGGTGTCCAGTATAAATGTCTCTCTTGTGGTTTATTAAAATCTCACAAATTCCGTAAGCTGAGAACAAATAGTACTGGAAACATCAGGCATAATTTCTACTGTAGAAATTATTCAGTCTTAATTTTTATGAGAAGCTATGTCATACGATTATATAGAATCTTTGATTACTTTATAAAATTATTCATTTCTACCTCCTGATCACATTTCAAGGACACATCTTTTAATGATGCTCATTCCACTAAAGAATTTCGAAGACTTCAGGTTGTCTTCAAATTTATCATAGAATATAGAAGAATATATTCCATGTACTTTCAGAAAGATATTATATTTACAAGATAAATTAAAGAGGAATCAGTTTACTATAGATTAAAAAAAAAACCTGCTTTTTCTCTTAGAGAATAAATTCAAGGATGATACTTTCAGAGAAATTAAATAATCCGATTCCATATCTCTCTGGAAATGCGTGAACATTTTCACTTCAGAAATACAAAGCAGTAATGAAAAAAATACGTGTGATATTCTGCCTTCTTCAGACCTCTCTGATTTAGTAATGATCTTTTTCAAGCTCTATTCATAAAACATCTTGTATGAGCAGAATCTGTGCTGATACAGACTTTTGCACACAAGGTGTTGTCATTACACCCTATTTAACTGCTGAATGTGTTATTAAAAACTAATTATTTCTTCTTCATCATTAGTGATTTTTTTGTTTGATTTATTGTGGATAAAGTCACCCAGAGGTTGAAAATTTAAAGATTAGGTTTCTTTGTAGTAGTAACTCAATTAAGATTTTTCAGTTCTCGTTGCTATCTAATCATTGTCTAAAACAATGAGAATTATCTTCTGTGTGTTGCAGTTCTCCATAACTCAAGACTCTGATCACGTTTGCCAAACGTCCTCCACCCTTCTTGGGCTTTGTCTCTTAATGTCTTCCTCGATTTAGTTCCTAAATCCTCAAAAAATGAGAGCTCATTAATAAAAGGTGTGCAAAGCATAATTCTTAGAATTTTTTGGACCATGATGGTGAGCTATGGTGCCATCTGAAAAAAATAAGAAGGAAAAAAGAGTACATGTTGTTATTAATGTCAAGTCATCATTGTTCAAAGACAAGTCAACCTTCCAGTTTATTGACAGGAGTATAATAATAAAATCATGCTAATAAAATTAACAGGCTGCAAAGGAGAAGACTGAGTGAATTAAGGAAGACAGGTCTTAAAAGTAGCAGAAAATGAACCAGGAAGTGCATGGTATAAAATAGTATTTTGTGAACACCTATGGCATAGATTATCCTCCACTGATTAGTATGTCCTTAAAGCAAAGGAGATACTCCAGCTTTGCTCTCATCAAGATTTTTTTCCAGGTAATTGTGTTGGAAGGCATCATGCTTTTTGAATTCTTGGCTCATCTAAGCACTGATCAGGAGTTGCTGCTGACACATATGAGGAATGAAATTTAGTCAGAGGATTAAGAGGATTAGAAGGTGGTTTTAATTATTCAAAGAATGAGGATCTTAAATGAGCTTCCAATATAAGGGTCAAGAACCTTCTAGCTTTCATCTGAAGGCTTGATCACTTGATGCTCAGGGTTATTTGGCAGGGTGAACTCTGGCAGGAGGCAACTGGATTTGAGGGCCTAAGCAACTTCTCTTTTCGTAAGAGTTGGTCTGCCTGGACGCCCTCTTCTCTTGAGCAAACCCTGGAGTCCTTGCATTAGGAAAGATCTAGTAGGAAAACGCTGTCATGATCCTTTGCCTGTGTCTGCCTGAGAGAACCTCCCTAGATGTAGTCACACTGGCAACACAAAGCCTCAGGCTATTGGCACATTTTGGTATAAAACTCCTGCCTCCCTCCTGGAGTTACAGTTCTGTCACCAAATCAAGAAAAGGCACTCCTAATTACTGATGTTTACCTCTCTTTATCAAGCATGTACCATGACTGGTTTTGGACACCTGGTTCTTTGTAATGACCTTTGTGGTAGCAACATTTTCAGTCTTTTATATGGAGAAAATCAGGCAAAGAGATTTTTCTGTGGGATTTAATGCTCTGCCTTTTGTCCTGGTAAGAAAGGATTTTTGCACTGACAAATAAACCCTGTGTCCGAGAACAGCCATAGTGGCAGAACTCTCTGCTCTGTGGTAGCTGTTATCTGTGGTAGCTACACCACAGTAGCTCATATCAGAGGCAGATAGTGCATTTTTTCAGTGGACTTACCTGGGAAATCAACCTGACTTTCTCGCCCGATTGTCATTGGCTTTTTTGAGTCCCCAAGCCACTGCCTCATTTCAGATTCATACCTGTGCCTTGACTATATTGAGACATTTTGCAAACAGATGCCCTGAAAGCAGCGGAGAAACTGCCAGTGATTACATGGCTTCCTTAGTTAGTGAAAAAATGGTGAAAAGTAACTGAGACTCCAATCAGCTGTGATTGTCAACACCTCCCTCAATGTTGGCAATCTACTGGCAATGCTAAAACAGTCTATAATCTGGCCAAGGCTCAAAAAAATATCACTCTAAACTAGTAGTCTTGCCAACTGTTATCCTACTTCTAATCTTTTCTACTTCAGTAAGGTAACTGCCTTACTTTTACCTCGAAAACTCAAGAATCTTTTGAATATATTTTGATTAGACTGATTCATATTCTTTGAACAATTAAGGACAAATATATACACTTTTAGGTCTATAGCAGATTTCACCCAGGTGCATCAAGAGATGTTAATATGTTTAGAGGAGCTGGAAAACAAAGCTAAATTGAGCTGAGTCTGTTATCTCTCCTTATTGAGATGAGAAGTTGTTACCTCTTGCCAGGCATTTTCATGTCATTGTCCCTTGACCAGATCCTATTTTTCTGGAATTTTTGTCTGTTGTAGCAGAATCCTACCCTGAAATAGAAACCCAGGCAGTATTACCAGGAAAAAAGTTCTTTCTTCTTAAGCAGTATTCACCTGTGAATTTGGAACCATGGTTGTTTAGCATTTTTGGTACAAATATCTGTATGAATGCGTGTGTGTGTCTGAATGATGTCTGTCCCTGTTCCTCTGTGTTACATGTGGACATAACTTCTGATTGTTTTCCTCTTTTCTCCTTAGTTGTCATCCTTCTCCACCCTTGTATCTCAATACCTAAATAATTGTAGCTCCCTCATAAAATCCAGTTCTATCATCATAATTAAAATAACTCATCACTAAATGTTTTGGTGTATTTCTACCAGGTGTATTCAAAATCTCTAACTGCCCTTCCCTCCTGGAATCCCTCAATGGAGACATATGGGGAAGGATGTCTTCATGATCTCTTTTTTATTTTTCATGCACAGTCCTGCTGTTCTAATGTCAGTGTGAAGGCACCATCAAGATCTCTACACATTCTCGATCAAAGACAGTTCAGGAACAATTTGATTTATGCACATCCAAATGTCGTGGAATTTTGTGGGACATGTCAGCAAAGTCAGGAAACTTGCTGTCTGCTGAAAAATTCTGAGGAAGTGAGGAAACTGAGCTCTGAGAGCTGGGGGGTTTAAATTTAGCAGACATAAAATAAGATGTTTCTATCTTTGCTTTCTGCCCACAACTTTGTTAAAGGTTATAGTTCCAGCAGCAACTGAGGCAGGAGCAATATTCTTGTGCTGGTTCCTCAGTCACTGCTATTCACACTCCTATACTTTGTCCTAAAGCACCTTAAGCTTGAGATTTATGTTAATATCCCCCTGTGAATGGCAGTGCCTGGGAAACTGGTGTGTGTTTCTTCTGACATGCCTATTTTGGGACCACTAATTGCTTTCACAGCACAAAGCAGACTGAAGTACTGGTATCCCCTTCCCCCGTCTCAGCTGTATCCAAGACAGACTGTCAGTGTCCAGCTGCAGTCTTTAAAAGTCAAAAACAGAATTAATGGGAAATTAGAAAGTCTTCAGTTTGGCTTGAATATTTTTAAACTAGCTTTATTAGTCCCATCAGTGAGTAATGTGTTGTTCTCCATAAATCAGCTTTCAATATATGTGGCCATGCTGCCTCCATATCATCAGGAAGATGATGTAACATCTCCACATTTCATGGAGCAAAAGTCACTCAGATTTTTTCTGATGGTTTCTGCATTGTTATGACCACTAAGAACTTTTATACATAGAAAAAGTAGTTTAGATGATGGGATTTTTGTTTTGTTCCTATTCAAATTGTTCCAATTTGTTTTACCAGCCTGGGGTGTCTCTGTGGTGTTCCCCTTGATTACCTTGCCTGGAGAAGTTGAATCACATGCTGAAGGTCTGGTGCCTTATTGTTACATATGTGTGAACAGCTTGAAATGAATACAAATACTAAAGGATTTCACGTAGCTCCCGTTTCCAAAGAAACCAGTTTCCTGTTGTCTGGGCATGTTCAGAGTGTAGGTCAATTGTAAACCAAGCATAAACCTTGCTGTGGGTTCGTGCTGAGAAAACAAACAAGTAAAGAACCTAAATTATGATAGAAAAGCTGATTGTAATAGCAACGCATGAAAGAAAATTCCTTTGACACTTGGATAGGTGAATGGTTGAGAAGGTGTTTCCAGGGATAAAAGCAGAAGCTTATGGGAATGTTCCCACTTTTCTGAGTTTCTTTGATTAATTCTCTCCCTTCTTTTTTCCTTCTTTCCTCTACACAGCTATTTGAATTGGACCAAGGGAAGGGGAGCTGAGGCAGGGTGAGATATGTCTTGGGAACTTTAATGTTTACATGTAGCTCCTTTTTTCCCTATTTTCATTATGGGAGACAGCATTTTAAAAGCCTTTTCTGGCATGTGTCTTTTTCTCTGGGATTTAGATTTACATTTATCAGCATTATCCTGCTTTACCCACATACAAAAAGACCGTAACCACCTAAAATCCTGTGGTTTAGATCCCTTGGTTCTGCCATTCTCCCCCGACATCAGCTGGACGTTTCAACCTCATGCTAACAAGGACAACAGTGACCAGGGCCACATTTGAGTTGCACATTAGAAGAGGAGGACTGCTAAATGGCAGGATGTAAGCAAGGACAGGCAAGTGTTGAGGAAATGACTGATCTGTGAAGCTTTCCCTTTACTTCAGTGGCTTCAGTACAACAGTCTGTACTTCAGTATTGGCTGACAGGTGCTGTCACTAAGAGCTGTTCTTCATTTCAAGGCACAGCCTTTAGGAAATATTAGCTCTTTATGGGGAATTAGTATGGATCAGTATATATCTGTGCTGCCTGGGAGAAAAGAAGTAAACAAGTTGTGTAATTGAGAGACAGAGTATAAGAATCTTTTTTGATCTGGATGTTTATCCTGCATTCCCACTCTGCCTACCCTAGGTGTAGGCACCCCTGTTTCCCTTAGTCCACATTCACTCTTTCAGTACCATTAGTTCTTCCAGCCCTCTGGATTAGGTATCACACCCTAGTGTGATTCCCAGTACACTCTCTCCTTTCCTTCTGATGGGAAACCAATATGAGCCTTTCCCCTTGTAGCATTTTCATTTGGGCTGGGAAGTGAAATCACTTTAGATCTGTCTGCAGTGACAGAACAGCACTGACTGAGCAGAAAATCCATGAGGAGACTTTACAGAATCAGAGTTTGGAAGGGACCTTTGGAGGTCATCTAATCAAACCCCTTGCTCAAGCAGGGCCAGCCAAGTTGCCCAGGACCATGGCCAGATGCCTTTGCCTTTCTCCAAGGATGGAGACTCCACAGCCTCCCTGGGCCACCTGTGCTAGTGCTCGAACATTGTCTGCAGGGAGAGCTTCAGCAGCTGGCCATCCCAGTCCAAACCAGAATTTTTAAGGTCTTATTCTGATCACAGCTAACTGTAAATCTACTGAAGTCAAGAAACTGACATTTCATTTATACTGGGGTTAGTAAGATCAAAATCTGCCCTGAGGCTCTTATTGTTACATAGTTGTCTTGCAGGGAATGATGTGTTCTTTAAACAGCCAAAATACTGCATTTTTTTTGTTATGCTTTGGTGAGGGGGATAGGGGGTAGAGAAATGTAGAAGAGGTTATTTAGGATGAAATATAGCAGCAATGCACCTAGAGCACATTTCTCATGTTTTCTTATAGAAAATTCTTTTCCTGATATAAAAAAATAATCTTAGCAACAGGTTTCAGTTCCCAAACTATTTTTCTTGAGAAATATGAGTCACTAAAGGAAAGGCTTAAATTAATTTTGTCTAAATAAGAGTTTTTAAGTTGTTTTCAGGTCACCATTTATTATTCTTAATTTTGCAGAGAGAAAAAAAACAAACACCAAAAACAAACAAACAAAAAACAGAATATCCAAAGTTGCTGTAATAATTGAGTGGAAACTTTTTTATTGAAAAATAAAATTTGGGGAGGCATATTGTTTGCTGATCTGTTTTGGTTGCCTAGATAAATGGCCTAGCAATTATGAAATTATACTGCTAATCAATTTCTTATCAGGACAGACTTTCCTCTTGAGAATGATCTCATGTCCTTGCTGACATTTGCAAAGTACAAAGGAGTACACTGATGTTGAGTAGCATTCAATACTAGTATGAAGATTATAATATGCCAAGTAGTACAAATTGTATATTTTACTTGATATAAGTCGTATCTCAGACCTCGATGCTTCAGGCTTTCAGTAAATTCTCAGAAAAATTTTTATGAGGTATTTGTTCTGTATCTAGATACTTAATCAACACTATTTTGCACCTTTAAGCACCTAATTATCTTAAATAAAATACAGCATTATGTTAGATGAATGAAAGTTTATCTCACCCATACCATCTTTCATCCTGCACGCTTCTGTGATCCACTACTCTGTTACTTCTGTTGCTATTTTTCATATATTTTTCAGTTTTCCCTCTGAATGTTTTAGCATTCAGCTCTTTACCAAGCTTTGCTTCTATCAATATTCCAAACAATTTGCCCGAGACAAAGCTGAATTCGGAAGAGGGCATCTTCTGAAAAAAACCCATATGGGCACTTTCGTGTGCTGATATGTCTATTTAGAATGAAATTATTCCTTGTCTCTAAGGTATATTGCTTTTTTTCCCTATGTTTTTGTTTTTAACAATAGCAAGATACTTTTCAAAGATATTTTAGTAGATCATCCTAAGTATTTCCTATCAACTTTGTAACATAATTAAATCAGTGATCCTAATGCAGTACATTTCAGCTATTTTTGAATTTGTCTTTTGACTGTTACCCACTAAGCATTTCTAGAATATGTTTAAAGTAGATATTATACCTATTTTAGAAACTTGGTTCCTTGCCAAGTTCGCACAGTTAATTGGTCCTGTGCCTAGTAACAAATAATGTACTATTTACAGTTCACATTGCAAAGCTGAATGATGTGAACCCATAGATTCATTTTTATGCCACTGCATTTGTGCTGTCTGAAACAATGGAAGACATTCTGAATATATTTGCTGTATGACAGTCCCCCAAAATAAACCTTAGCTGCTCCAAGAAATGTTCCTGAAAACCTGCCATTGCTCACATCTCCTTATCATCCTTAAAACAAAATTCTGTATTTAGTTTATTTAGCTTTAATAATTAAACCACTGCATAGTGAACTGGGAAACCCAAGTTTGTCTGGAAAAGCTGGAGTACTAGATACAGTAAGAGGCACCAGTGAAGCCTGCAAGGCTTTTTTTTTTTTTTTTTTAAGTAGAAAAAATGGGAACAGGAAATTCTCTCTCTGATGATCTTTGTAAGGGATGGATGACTGAAGTGAATGGCATGTATGGAAGTGTCATTTCTTCCTAGAAAATTTATAAGAGGTGAGTAAACATTGTCAGGCACATTGTTTTCCAGGACTCTTCCCTTCCTTGCCGGATCTGCTTCATTTGTCTATACTGTGGACCAGTAAGGCCATGGGATTTCCAAGCAGATTTTGGAATAGAGAATTCTCCGTGGTTCTGGAGTGATGGGCAGGAGGACAGGTCCTTGGGGGGTCTCAGCACAGAGGGCACTACACCCCCATTAGATTCCCCCAGGAGAAAGCCTGAATCTTAACTTCTTCCTGGGTGGACATCAGAGAAGCCCAGATGGAGGGACAAGGTGCACAAGCACCTTTCTCTCTTCCGTAAACTCCTTTCTCAGGTGATTTACCTGACAAAAATTCCATAAAGTTTTAAAATTCTGTTTAATTGTAAGGTTCAGCAGCACAATCTCATATTTGTTTTTCACTACACTCTATAGTAAATCCTATCCAATTCAGGAAAGTCTGCCTTAAGAAACAACTTCTAAAGCGTCCTTGAAGAGCATCTGCAGTGAATCAGGATAGCTTCTTGTTGAAAACAAAAACATCTCAGTTATTTTGGCTAGATGGTTCCCTTTCAGGCTGATGCACTGTAGGATGCAGTGTGGCAGATGACAATTTAGGGCACAGGCTTTCTGAGCAGAACAAAAGTAGCTTATTTTCAGTTACTATCTATTTTTTCAGAAATATGCTCATTGAAAGCAAAATTATTTGAGACTATGGTTCAAAACACTAATTTAGTATGTCCCATTGTAGCAGTCCACATTTTAATGCATTTTGTATGAGGAAAATCTAGTGAAATGATACTACACTAACAGTAAAAATAAGATCAAAGTCCGAGTGTCACATGCTTACTTGTTCAGTTGAAATGAAGTTATCAGCAAGTATAAATTATCCTATCAAACAGCAACCTTCCTTCACTGACTTCAATGAGAGTTTAATAAGAAAACTTTTTTTTTGAGAAAAGAGAAAAAAATTCAAGTTTCCCGTGAAGCTCATGATACTTTGTAGTCACACTGTACTGCTAACTTTATATTGATTTCTTTATAAAATTCTTTGAAAAATATGTCTATTTCAGGAGTTGCCTATTCCCTCCTATATCAGTATTGTTTAGAGATGCCCACATACATCAGAATATTATTATACTTATGGTAGTTGCTCTGAAATGTAAATATATTTGAAGAGAAAATTCCTCCTTTTTTTAAGGAAACAAAATGAGCACAGTCATATAGGGACAGGGATGCAGAGCAGAAGTTCTGCCATGCAATATGGGGGTGAAAACTGCAGCAATTTTAGTCACAATGGAATATTGTCCATGTCCAGCTATAGCATGTCTTTACTAACAGCAATAAGCTCCAGTTATACCCCTTTTGTCACCAAACAGTCAACAACCCCAGAAGAAGTGATTGTCTTTGAACTTACTTTAAGGGAAATATTATAGAAGTTCCTATAGAAAACAGACTGAATGTTCATGAGTTTCTTCGGTTTAACTTGAATGGAAGGATAAACAAAATAGGTCTGCAGTTAAACACTCTAATTTTGAAAAGGGAAGACTGAGAGATTAAGAAAACTAATTAGTGAAATCAACTGGAATGAAGAGCTAAGAATTTTAATATAGACGAGACCTGGAGTGTAGAGGAGGCTGACCTAGACTGCATGCATAAACTATGAACAAATTTTGAAAAGAAAGAATAATTAGGGATATAGTGGTTAAATGAGAAATGCATCATGGGTTTACTCAGGCTGATCATGCTAAAGTTGCCTTTTTCTAAGACAATTGATATTTCTGAAAAACAAAAGAAAATAACTTACTACAAGCAAAGTTAAATTTAATCTGTCAGAATCTCAGAAAAGCATTTAATATGGTGTCATATAGGAAATTATTAGGTAAACCTTAGAAACTGAGGATTAATTAAAGAATCATGGGGTAGTGGACCATAAAGGAATCTAGCTAACAATAGCAGGCTTTGCTAAAAGGGCACTATTGGTCTGAAAGGGATTTTATAAATAGAACTAACAAGGATCGTTATTAGAACAAATTGTATGTAATGATTCCTTCAGTGGTGTTAGTGTAAAATACAGAATATAGATGAATTTTCAGTACAAAGGGTGAATGGAATATCATAGAAGAGCACAAGTAAGATGAAACCTAAGAATATTTGATTAAAAAATCTCATAGCTTTGCGCTAAGTAATTCTGCTATAATTTGGAGACTCATCAGCATGAAATGTTGATGGAGATGAAACGGTGTGGATTAAACAGCACAGACTAATTAAACTGATGTGACCATGTGTGGAATTTTATGCGTAGTTGTGGCAGTGAATATTTGAGAAGACAAATTGGAATTGTGTTAGGAACAGAAAAGGCTATTGTTCCACCAGTCGTATTGAGAGACTGTTTCATGACAGGAAAGAGAAAGAGCTTGATACAAAGAAAAAAATGTGTGTTGATAAATGATCACTTTGTTCCAAGGTGCAAACACAAAGGTGGTAAAAGGTACTTTACTGAAAATGCAATCTTGGCAGAAGAATAAATGGGAATAAATCGTCCATGAACAGATGTTGGCTGAAAATTGGAAGATTTGCTTTATTACTTAAAGGTACTAGACCAGTTTTTGTGAGGGAAGTGCAAGGGTAAAATCTCAGTTTGAAATGAAGCTGGTAGAATTATGAAAGTGAAAATAGGACCTGTCTTCCAGGAAGAGTGGTCTGGATTTGGTAACTCTTGCAGTCATTTCTCTTGTTTCACATATGCAGCCATAAATGCAGATAGATATTGTCTGTCTTGATTGTATGCCTTGCCAGTGTTTTGTTCCAAATTGCTATGAACTTGGCAAAACAGAAGCATTAAATTATTCCTGAAATTATTTATGCATAGTAGCTATATAATGCTTAGGTTTTCAAAGTATTCTGTTGGCGTGTCTGACATTCTGACAGTTTCCCAAACGCGTTACCTTGCTCACAGTTGTACTACGAGCCAGTGACAAAGATCACATTGGAGGTCCATTAGACAGAAATGGCAATTTTGTGTCGTTACTTTTCCAGAACAGGGTGTGAATGGTTAAGAAAAAGGTTGGCATGAACTCTTTTTTCCTAATTAAGGGTTCTTCAAAACAAGATTATTTCACTTATAGTCCTTTTGTTCATTCTTTATCAGCATTACACAAGCATTGCTCATTGTTATGCTTAGAAGGTAAGACTAAAGAGTCTATGGATAGGTAAGCAGGCAGCCCTGATTCCAAAGTGTAATAAAATTATAGGTATGTAAACCCAAGATGATCTCATTAAAGTAATAAACTCAGAAGGATATTGAAGACCAGATGGAACTCCAAATAGGAAAATCTATAATGGGACATAAGGATGCAAATTAGCCAGAGCAGAGTTTTTCCACATTTGAATGTAGTTCCTTATGTCATAAAAAGATATATACATAAAATACAATCTGTTAAAGTATTTGTATTGAAATCACAATTTCTAAATAGATATACTTCGAAGGCTTCCAAATTAATGAATATGTATGGAAATGTTACCTTTCATGCAAAGATTCAGTGGAAAATGTCAAACTCTGTAAGATGTGCGGAATCAAAATTTCACATTTAGCATGTCTGCAGCTTCTCAGATGCTTTATACCTATTTATGTATATGCACATGAAAGTAATTTACTGAACAGTTCATCTATAGAATATTAAAATACTTATGGATAATTACAGATCAATTAGCAATTTCTTGTTTAGTCAGTGTCCATTATTTTCCCTTTATCTGTCTCTATCGAGCTTTGGTGGTAGTAGTAACCATGCCAAAAGGATATGATCTGGCCAGAATCTGGGCAGTGAAGTGCAGAAAGAGCCATCATACTGGTTTTAGAAATCCATCTGTTCTTCTTATGCAAATAATATTGCAGTGCTGGAAAAACTGGCTACTTTGAACATCCCTTTATGACTATCGTAGATCTTGCTTAATTAGTATTTTAGGATGACTATCAGAATGTTTCAGTGTTGGAAAAAGTCCTTTATATCTCTCCCCAAAGGCTGGTAGTGTCTTTGTGTCAAATTTGAGACTTGTGTCTTACAGCCATGTTCACAGTCCCTCTCCAGCAGTCCATTCTGGCTTGGTGGGGGTTTTTTTTGTCTTTTCTGTGGAAAACACACTTGGAGTGGAAACAGTGAAGACTGATAAAACATGCTGGAGAACGGAATAAGTGGATAAGTCTGTGTAGCAACAATTATTATCTTTGAATAAGTTTCTATCATATATAGACAATATGTAAGAATAAGGCACAAGCAGGTGTTTCCTGGACTTAACCCTTTGTATCACAATAGTCAATTAAAGCAGCTTTTAATTGCTGTGCAGCTCTTAATACCAGTGAATCAGATGAAATAGGAAACAAACGCTGTGAAGTGTTGTTGGCTCACTGGATACTGTGTGTGGTATCATTCTGTGGAGGGCTCCAGGGGGAAAACAGACATTGTTTATATTGTGTGTTTTTTCAATAAAAGATTATTGACTTCTAACAGTGCATAGACAGTGTTTAGCACTTGTTTCAGTATGACTGAAAAATGGAGCATTTAACAATGGCCCAAGTTCTTGCAGTATGGTAACAATTGCTCTGACTTTGTTTCCCAGACATGCTGGCTAGTCCTGGCCTGGAGACCACCCTCAATAGCATGTTTGCAGCAAAAAGGGAGTATATGATGTAGCATAGAAATGTCATGGGCAAATCTTTTTATGTTTCCTTGCCTTCTACTACTTCTTTCTCTCAGTTCCCAGTGTTAAAGAAGGCTCCTGTGGGGGTTTGGCAAAAGGCAAAACAGAGTGGCTGGTAAAGGCCAGCAATAGATGTTTTGGGATCGGCTTGTCCTGTTGCTGTAATCTGATCTTGTTCTAGTGATAGGTAGGTGGAGGTGGGGAGCTGCTTCACAGTAAAAAAATAGTGAGACCACATGAAAAGGCTTTGCAACATATTTCTTAATTGTTTGGAGACTGGAAAGCATAGCAAAAATTACAATGAATATTTATGATTATTATTCTGGGTAGCAAATGTTCAAAAGCACCTTTAAGCCTCACTTCAAATTTTATGTCTGAAGTTACAAACCAGCTCCATCACAAAGCTTACAGTAGACAGACAGTGTGTATTTTGTACTAGACACAGCTGACCATATTACAGTAGGATTACTTTTAGAAAGCAGTCAGCATGTGACGTGGACTGCATTCAATAATGAACTGCCAGATTCTGACTTCACCCTGGTTTCACTCCAGCAGGAAACTCCAGTGGAGTTAGAAGAAGTCAATGGGGCTATTTGAAATTTACACCAGAGGATATTGATTTGGAATCTTGCCCATGCCTGTGTAGCATCTCCTGAAGCCATATTTCTATTCTAGCTGCTCTCTGAAGTTGGTATTCTTCTGGTTATGAGGGTTAGCAGATTACCCTAGCTTTATTTGGACAAAAAGTGGTTAACCAGTAAAAATGGAACATTGATTAGTAATAACACTTGATCTAATTTCAAATTTCACATCCTGGACTCTTCTGTTAAGCCACAAGTGCTTTTGAATCCTGTTTCAGGTTCTAAACATAGAAAAAACTAATTTCAGAATGGGGAATGATATATAATCAGCAGCAGAACAATTAAAAGCGTTACAGAGTCTCATTTTTCTGAAAGTATGGACTAGACAAAAACACTAATCCATACAAATTGTTAATTCTAAAAGTGCTGTAGTATTAATTTCATGAACTGCACTGAATAAGGAATTTTAGTCTGTTTTTTCACATGACTTTTTCCAGACTAAACATATGGTCAAATATATATTTCCTCCAATTTAAAATTCAAAGAATATGCTAAATAACACTTATTTTCCCCAGAATCCCAGGTCCTGTGATTTAGGGAAACTTGACTTTATCCTATTTGTCGTAACTATACATAAATTTAGATTATGAGGAAAGATTGCTGATTTTCCTCATGTAACAAAAATGAAGGTTATTAAATTTCAAAGTCTGAAAGGCAAGCAAAAGTACTGTGGATTTCTTTTAGATGTCATTTTTTAAAAATACCTTTCATAGTTTGTGAACTTGAAGTATTTTGTGAGTTGGGACTGGTGGAGCCTGAGAAGAGGCAGGGTAGTGTCTGATGGTATGATGTCCCCAAGTAAGCAAAGTTCTGTGCTTCTCTGGGCAAAGACCTCGTGTTCCAAACGCATCAGGTTATTGATTCTCTGGGAAGAGAGGACCATGCCTGAGAGTAAATTGTGAGAGTTAGTCACTTTTCAGAACTCAAAAAAGCGTTTTAAACACTTAAAAAATGGAAAGTTTTTCTTTGTACCTTCTTGAGTCTTTCAGCTTGGAATCATGAGAGTGTGAATTCATATTTGCCATCAAGGATGTAAGTATTTTAGGCCGCATGTCATTTATTTGCAGAGTTAGACTTCCCTAAGAGTCACTGGTAGCACTTCAAAACAGATTAGCCTTAAAATGAGGCTTTAAATTCTGTTTTAAACTAGTTTCTTTATTCTTTTTCTCCATTTACCTTCAGAATCCATTTACAGCACATGTAGACAAAACTATTATTCTCTTTCTTTAAAAAATAAAGAGAGCTCAGATAACTGAACAAATTGTTTGGGTTGTTTGTAATAGCTCTTTAGAGAGAAGGCATTCATCTGAATATTGTACTAGGATTCATACTTTCTACTTTACTTCCTTGCTGAGCCACACAGTCCACTGGCTACATGGAAAGAAACTTCTAAACAAAGTCGAGATATGGAAATATATATGTCTAATTTCAGTCTTATGTATCCAGTCTCCCAATTTTATGTGGCTGTTCTGACATCCAAAATGACCAATTCAAAAGTATATAGAATATGTCTTCTTAGTTTCTTCACACCCCAGTGTGATTGTCTTCTGTCTCCCTTGACTGGATAGTAACAAAAAGCTCAGGGTTTTCTCTGACACCTGCCAGGTCTGATGTCAAACTTAGTGTGTGACTGGATGTGGCAGTGGTGTAAGGTCCTAATTTCCCAAAGTTTACATTTAATAATTTTTTCTGAAAATATATGATTTGTGGGGCAAGGACAGTCTTTTCTGAAGTAGTGCAGAAAACCTGTATCTTCTTTTAATAATACTGTTGATATTTCTTCCCTGTGTAAGATCTTTTTTTTAATGTCTAAGGTCAGACTGAAGGTATGAAAAAGAATGAGGGTTCTTAGAATATATTGATTCGGTTTTACTTTCTCCAGTAACACCACATCTGGATCAGTAATTCTCTCTCTTTCTCCCTTCTCCAAACCATAGTGAAGTCTAATAATTGCACAGGTTTTAGACTGATTAGAACGGTTGATCTTCAGGCAAAAAATTATTTTCAGTCCTAGTTAGAGAGGAGATTATACCTTGCTGTGGTAATTAAGGGAACTAGGATATTAAAGTTAGTTTAAAGCATATTCATGGGAATGAAATGCATTAATATTGGAATTTAATCATAATGCAAGAGTGTGATTGAGAATTTTCATATGTGGGGAAAAAATAAATGTCACTCATCAATACTGAGCACACCAGTGGCTTCAGTTAACCCCTCATCTTTGCACTGCAACAGGCTGGGAACACCCAGATGTTCGGCTATTGCATGTCATCCAAGCACTGGCAGTTTTCATCTGAAAGCTGTTAATTTCCTAAAATGAGCTAACTGTTGCTTTTAACCATGAAAGCATAACCTGTTGGACAAATTGCACACAATTACATGTTTTACCCTTGGTACTCAAGGAGAAGCAGTGGCATTTTGGAAATAAGAAATAGAAGTGAGCGTGTAGCATCAACTCAAAGCTAAAATTAAGTAACTCAATTAGTTCCTGGAACTTTTAATTGATCTGTCTCCTGCATTTCCCTCAACACTGGCAGAAATAACTAAAGTGCTTAACAATGCCATTGAAAAGGAAAAAGATACTTTGAAAGTATAGAAAAATGGTGAGGGTGGGTTTGGTTTGGTTTGGTTTGAATAGTCTGAAATATTTAACATATCTGATACTTAAGATATTTCAGACAAGCAGTGGCAGTCCTTGTCGTGCATGCTTGTTGGATCCTCTGTTGCATCTTTTTCTGTGATTAAGTCCATTTGATACAAATGTTCATAGAGCTGCTCTGCATTGATCTGCAAACTGGAAGTGGTCATTTTAATCATCTGTCACGTCTGACTACATGACACAAACCCCAGACTTCTACAAATGTTTCTTTCCTGAATATCTCATCTTCTCACAGGTATTACAACCTACTTTCATTTTAAAGGCTTCATATCAGGGAAAGCCTCCAGCATGAAACTTGGTCTTTCTGCCCTGGATTTTTGGTTTTTCAGCCTTGAAGTACATTTAAACTAATGCTGCACATTTACTGATTTTTTTTCGCATTTCATTTATAACAAATATAATAAGAAAATTTGTCACAAAAAATGCCATGATTGGAGCAATATTGAAGTCAGTTGTTTCTTGAAGAAAAGTCTGTTAGAGCCTATTGAAGACAGAAATTAGTTATGTGATGCCATCTGACTCTTTTCCTGTAATAGCAGGCTATTTAAATTTTCATTGAAGTCTACTGAAATTGATGTAAAGGTGATAAATCATTGAATGAATCTCTCAGTTATTAGTTGAAGCCCTAAAGCAAGACCTCATAAGCCTGCAGATTGTGAGGTATATGTACCCTGATTTTATGCAAGCTGAATTGGTCCTGCCTATGCAGTTATATCCTGTTAGCACCTGGCTAAGCTTTCAAGCTTTGCTTTGGGGCTTTTTTTTCTCCAAAATAACTGCTTCCTCTTCTGATTGACTGTCCTCTAAGTTGCTCAATGACCACAGAAGAGATTGGTGGAGTGACACTGTTTTGGATGGCAGGAACACCCAACCACATATGTGCTTGGATCTGCAGGCTTCTGCAAAAGATTTCCCTCCCAAATTTGGCTCCTCAGTCCTTTTCTCCTCCCGCTGTCCTTCTCTCCTCCAATCTCACCCAGAGCAAACTAATGGAAGAACCAACAACCCACAAAGTAAAGCAAAACCAGAGACTGTAAGAAGGGAACAGGTCCAGCAGAGGTTCACCAAGACTTCTATAATTTTCCTTTTGCAAACAGTTTTGCTGTTTTCATTCTATGGTTCTTGCAGTTTGACGATTTTAGTCAACGATCTTTGTGGTTTTCAGCCTGGCTGAGACAGGCTGAGATAGTGCTACAGCTAAGATAGACATCTCAGCTAACCCAATTAGTCTCTGTAATACTAGATGATTTATGCATTGGTTTGTTGATTCCGAGATTATTCATCCCTGCCATGCACATAGAAGGTACATAACTATTGATCAACTTGTATTCAAAACTTCTTTCACATGAGACTTTACAAACCATAAAATTGCTTTTCACTTTAGTGCTTAGAAAAAATATTGCAAAAAGAGGAAAAAAATATTTTTAAATGTGCTAAGAAAATTATGTAACTCTTTAAAAAAGAGAATGCTGTCCTTGGAAATGCTGTTAACACATTCAGAGAAATTTAGAAAGCCACACAATAATTATATTTAAAATCTGTTGCTCTTAGTCGAAAGGAAAACAAAACACATTCTTTAGTAGTGCTTCTGAAGCTGCCTTGGACATTGTGGGTCTCGCTTTGGCAGTTCTCACACATGCTAGCAAGCAGAGAATAAAGGTGCAGCAAAGTCTGAGAAAGAGGTTGGAGTGGATTTTTCTTTTTCTCCTTTCTTCTTGTCTTGCTCCTTCCTGACTTCCTTTCTTTCCTCTCCTTTCCCCTTTCCCCTTTCTCTTCTTTTTCTTCTTTTTCTTCTTTTTCTTCTTTTTCTTCTTTTTCTTCTTTTTCTTCTTTTTCTTCTTTTTCTTCTTTTTCTTTCACCCTTTCTTTTTCTTTCCATCTCTCTTACTTTCATTATCTCTTTTGCTTTCTCTTTCTTTGTGTGGGTTGGTTGGTTTTAGCTGTCCTGTTGCTTAGTTTTAGATAGATTCATTTTACTTAGCTATTTATGAAACAACTTGGAAAGCTTTTCGCCTAAAAGGGAAGAAAGATCAACAATTTTAACTGAAATACTCAAAGGATTCTATTTCAAAATTATGCTTATAATGAAAGGAAAACAGAAGTTAATCACAGTGATTTTTTTTAATCTATTACGAGCTTAGAAGGCAAAATTACTTATTTCATTTTGATAAACAATAGATAATCGATCCACACGATGTAAAAACTGATTGTTTTACATTTATTTTTCGAATTCACTCATGAAAAGTCAATTTATTTTCATAGCTCTAATCAGAATTGTAACTATCTGTGCTTCCTTTCTTAACTTCTCATCCTTCCTTTCCTTCTTCCCAGAGAACTGTGCTACAGTTTTGTTAAACATTAATTGATCCTTAAACATTTTTTTGTTCCTGGCTCTGTGCTCTGTTATGTTTCCAATTACAAAAAAAATACAATTTTTAATCCAAAATCTGAAGGTCACTAATTAGCTCATTTCTGTTCCATAACAGAAGAAACAATGTTAACTTCCGTAGCATCTAAGCTGAATATAAATGCCTCATTAATCTTAGACATATAAAAGCAAGTATCTGAGGATAGATGACAGTGTAGGAAAATCGCCCTGGAGAGGAAGACACAGAAAGATCAGACAGTGTTTATCACCGTAAAGACATTCTTATGTGCTCCATAGGCCAAGTGATATCAGGGCTCAGTGCAAGGTTCTGAAGAGATAAAGATGTTCTATTGAGCAAAGCATTGTTTGCAAACAGTGAAGTTGATTTCAGAATTCCTGCCTAAGCCATGCCAGAAGCTCTCCCAGAGCAATACTCAGCGCCTCATTAGTTTTTAAAGAAAGTGGTGGCACTTAATATCCTCAGTCAACAGAAAGCTTCTTTCTGGGACAGGGCGCTTCCACTCTGTTGCCATTTATCTTATTGCTCCATTGTCACAGGCTCCTTGGGAATGCATTAGGATGCCTGCCCAAAGTCCTGCTGGACTCAGAGTCCTCCTGGACTCAAAGTGGGGCCCTGAATCAGAATTCGTGCAAACACAAAGCCGCCTCCCATCTGGTGGGAGCAATCTGCTGGTGGTGCAGTGTTCATTTAAATTAATTGAACCAATCAATGGATCGTTTGGATTTTACATAATCATGTATAAGTTGGAGATGAAAACATATTTATTAAAACTGAGAGCTAATTATTTGTTAGTGCTAGTATACAGCAAGTCACGGAAGTTTTCATATGTAGAACTGAAGATATTGATATTTTCATTCATTCCAGTTGGACTGCAAAGTCAAAGTTGATGGGGTTTTGGGTTGTATTTGGGAATGTTTTAATAGCAAATATACAATATTAAGCACATAAAATAATATTATAATGCATAAACCAAAATGAATAAGGATGAAGTAGTAAAATCCTAGTGCCTCATTTCCACACATTTGTTACAACTTCTTAAATTGACGTGTTCTGAAAATGCTCTTTGATTATAATGAAGCTGTCTTTCCAGTTGAAGAACCTTCTACTGTAGTAATTAAGATATTTAGTTTTCCAGTTAAAGTACTTTAGAGAATTGTTTATTCTTTCAAAGTGTTTCTTCTCAAAGCAAAAAAAATAAAACAACGAACAAAACGAAAACCAAAAAAAAACCCAAACTAAAAGCCCACTAACAGTTCTTTTAAGAAAAGGTTTGTCACTGTTAAATCTAACTTGGGATAAGTAATTCTTTAATGAAATCAGATGACTCCTTAATGTCTCTTGGTAAAAAAGAAAACAAAACAAAATAAAGCAAAGCAAGGAAAACCCCAAAAAAATAACCAAAAACCCAAACAAACAAAACCACAACATAACAAAGTACTCCTACCTTATCAACATCCCTCCATAAGTATTATGGAAGCACATGAGAAAATTGGGACTGGAGAGATTTTTGGTTGAGATTTTTTAAAGAAAACTTTAAACATAATCTTAAAACCTTTATATACTGTATTCAGTCATCTGGCTATAAAACAATTTGCCATTCACATGCTAGCTGCTGCAGTTGTTAAAATTTGCAAACTATGATATCCTGACTTAAACTTAACCATGTTTTTTTTCTAATAAGATTTTTTTTCATAACAGAGAAATATTGAAAATAGATGAAACTCAGTACCACCACTTAAACTGAAGCAACCAAATCTTATTTCTCCACTGGTTTAACTCATTTTTCACTCTGTTCCCTGAATGGAACTTCAAGAGACAATACTAACATTTTCTTTTCCCTTATTTGTATTCCTGGGAAAATCTCACAAAGGAGATTAAAATATGAATTCTGCAATATTAACAGGCAGTGCTGTGTCCCAGTGCTAGCTTGTCCTCTGTGGGAAAGTTTTATTTGATCATTGAAAGTTTAATTTGAAGGACCATCATTTGGATTTTAAAGAACTAACCTGTTTTTAGGACCTGTTATTATCCTAGAAATATGCATGAGATAGCTTACAAATTAAATATTCTTTTTTTCCGGTTATGTTTTTGCTTCCAGAAAAAGAAGTATAGGATGTGAGAAGGGATGGCAGTTCTCAGATTCTGTTTTATTAACAAAGCTGTAAAATGACAGTTGCCTAAATGAAATTGAGGAAATCTAAAAAGAAATAAAGAAAAAAGTAAAGAAGAAAGAGAGAGACTCTGGCCTCGTGTATAAACAATAGCCTTTGTCTGTTACATCATCACATTGTAATTAGATTTATTACGGCTGTATGCTCATGGTTTGAGTAAGTGGAATATGTGATGTGAGTTTAATTGGCTTATTTGTCATGCAGAGTTCACTAGTGCATTAGAGCCTGCCTTGTCTTGCTGCTATTAGAAACATCTCTTGTAAAAAAATCAGCCATTCCACCACAATCTTTCAGAAATATTCCACTGCAAAAAATGCCAACATTTTTAAAATTAGACTTAACCCATCAAAAAAGTAGCTGTTACCTCCTGCTTTTGCCCTCCTTCTCATCATAGTTGAGAAATCTCTGTCCTTCCAGTTCCGGTGCAAAACCCGCTCATCAAAAGGACAAATTCTCTTTTTATTTCTGCCACAGGCTTCAGACTATTTCTAGCTGCTCGGAGAATGAATAACACTGGGCAGCTCATTTCATCTGTCTGTGTCTTTATATAGCAGTTCTGTGAATAGAAGAAATAGATCTTAACCCATCTTGGAGACTGCTGAATGAGGTATAGAGTAAGAGCATAATTTGTATGGATGTTATGGATGTTATGGATACTCAGAAATAATCATGTGGAGTAATGGAATAACATAATTGCCCATATTTTATGTCTTCCGGCCTGTATATTATTTCAACCATATTGAGGTGAATGACGTCTAGGGAATAGAACCAACATTTGAATGGACTGAATTTGTTTCTCTTTTCCATTTACTTATAAAAAACAATTGTGAGGTCTGTCTTAATGTTGCTAACAATTTGGATCAAACCTAAATAGGATTTAAATCAAAACAGGTAAAAATAGGGGGAAATTAATTTAAACCCAATGCAAAGAAAATGTTCATATTGAGTGCAAGATCTTATGGAGATGGAAACCGGCTCACAAATTGTATGATTGTCTTTGAGGGATCTGTAACTATTAATACCAGGTGTTCACTGCATTTCTTCGCAGATTTTTTTAAAACTTCTCTTATTTATATTATACCATCCGTGCAATTTTTTCCCACAGATAGGGAAGGGTAAACCATCAAAGTAAAAGTTTATGTTTATATATTTAATCTCTAAATTATTAGTGAAAAACAAGTTTTTGGTAAGCACAGCCTTGCTCTTTAGAGAGAGAATTGATGGCAATTTTCTAGTTGCAGCCTCAATTGATACAGAATATGGCTTTTACTGCCTTATTATCTTAGAGGTGGAGGGTGACCCTGCATTTCAATCATCCAACAATAATTAACAAATAAATACATAACATTTGAATATTTGTCAGAATCTGTGAGTAATCTAGACTGAGCCATGGTCTGACATCCTGTCTGGTCAGATGAGATCATTTGAGTTGTCTCTGTGCATCCTGAGTTTAAATTTCCCTTTTGTTTGGAGTCAGTAGGCTTGCATAGATAGTAAAGTCCTGTCTGCTCCCTTAGGATGTCCATTATATTGAGGACTTTAAAAACAAACAAAAGTTAAGTCTTTGGTTTTGCCAGGTTATTTTATAATTGTGCAACAGTTCTCTTTGTTTCGTCTTCCATTTTTTAAGAAGAGAATTCAGTTGTGGTGATGATGAGCTCCAGACACAGTTTAGCTGGGGATTTTGTTGCCGGATTTATAAAAATATATACACGTGTGTGGAGCAGACAAGTTTGAAAATGCTATCCTAATCAATTACTTAAATAAGCCCACAAAATAACATGCAGAGGTCTTTATTTATTAGAGACTGATTATTTTGCTTAATTAATGAACATGCGACTAGGAGTAGTGGTCCAAGTCTTTATACAAACTTAAGCTTAAATGGTAGAAATAAACTTTATAGAATACAATTATACAATGAAATATTCTGCCAATAGAAATTGTGTCATTATTGGTACAGAAGGTATTTAGAGCTGAGCCGTGTAATACATGTGTAGAAGAAACTTCATCATGACAAGACATATCCAGCTTTGAAAATTCCAAGTATAGGAACACTAATCTAGCCATAGGTAACAGCTGCAAAAGAGTCCCATAAACTCTAACAGTGGCTCAGCCAACAGTTCCAGAGCCCAGAGTCCTTGTACACCCTGCAGTCTCACTGAGCTGCTGGGTGATCTCCCTTTGCAGAGGAGGGATGATATTTTCTTCCTGCCTACATTCCAGCTGTTAGACCTAGATATTGTGAGGTGCCTGAAGTGGGTAGGATAAAAAGAATAAAGATATAGGACGACAAAGAAAGGTGTGTCTATATGCAGAGTGTGTTTGCACCTGCATTCATTTCCTGAGTTGCTGTAGTCTTAACTTTTCCTACATGGAAGCAAATGTAAGCCAGTCCCATGATTTGGGGCATACCTACATGTGCTGAGGTCCAAGAGGGGACAGTGAGGTCCAGGAGGGGACTGAGGTCCCAGAGGGTTCAGTGCTGGAAGAGAGTCATCCTTCCTGCTTTCTGTTTCCTGTGCTCCCGGCTCTGCACTCCAGGGATCTGACAATAAGATACCAATATCAACATACATTTCTCGTTACGGAAGTGGAGAAGGTGAAAGTATCCAGTTAAGAAATTCACGGTGATGCCAACCCTGGCTGTCACCCCACAGCTCAAACTGAAGTGCTCACTCCTTCAGAAACCTTTTCAGAGATACTTTCCCAAACCTACACAGCCACAAGTTGCACAGAAAAGTGCTGGTGAACATAAGTGCTCCAAACCTTCTCAGACCACAAAGTCACAGAGCCCAGACATGGGACTGTGTATGGGAGACAGAGGAGAAGTCAGGCCTGCCCCAGAGGGTTTCTGCCTTTCTTTAACACTCAGCTTGCACCCTGCACCTGGATGTGTGGTACTGGTCTCATCCTCTTCTGCGGTGGTTTATACACAATGTTTTCTGAGCAGAAGAACACTGGGCTTCCTTGAGAATAAAACCTAAAGATGTCCATGCACCTGTTTGGGAAAAAGTGGGTTTGAGGGTTTTTGTTGTCTTGTCTCCTGCTGAGGTTTGCAGATGCAGTCTGTAATTAATGTAAAATATTGTCAGGTGTTTGCAAGCATACATTTCCATCTGTAATCTGGCCTGCCCTGAGTCTCAGTGAAAGGCACATGTTTTTGAAAGCACTGAGCTGAACCCACAGGAGGACTTGCTGCAGGTTTTTGCAATGTGAAATGCAATTTATATTTAAGGAAAGCAGGATTCATGGACTGAATACTTTTTGTTGTTTTGAACCTAGTGGATTTACATTAGGAGTGGATTTGGCCTTTGTACATTATCATTTAGAAGTTGTCACAGCTCTCAGGTTCTTCCTACAGAGCAATAGGTTCCCACAAACCATGTAATCTCTTCCATACCAGACTGTGGGTTTATTTCCTGCCTCTCCAGGAAATAAAGAACTAATGCCTGTGGTATAGGATAAGGCCAACATATGAAGGCATGAATCAGCACTTCAGTACATCTAGGAAAATGTCTTTGGTTCTGGGAAGGGGGATGGCATTATTGTTACTTTCTTCGTTTTAGCAAGTAGATTGAATAGATTTGTAAATTCCTCAATCAGTAGTAAATAAATGGAAATAGCATCACAAGATAGGAAACCAGCTAAAGAGCTGAGCTTCTGCAAGTCTCTAAAATGGCTCTGAGACTGCCAAGGTAAAGGATGCTACCAAGAAATCTGAGCCACTGTGAGTGATATTTGTATGTCTCAGATACTCTGTTAAGGAAAAAGAGACAATGATAGAAATTATGACTATGTGCCTGCTCAGTTAATTTTGATGTGAGTGTTCTAGGTACTCTTCTTAGCAGTATCATATTAGCCTTTACTGAGTTGTTATTCTACAGTAATCCATCAATGTTTTACAATTATTCATGCCATGAAGACTGTTTATGAAATGTTTGTGTGCTTTTAGCATTAAAGAATGGGTATTTCAAAATGAGTGTGCAAAATTTGAAAGAACTGTGCTCATGTAGGTGTAAAATAAAACAAGGTTGTTGATGGTCTTTATTACACACTATTTTCCCAGATGCTTTACAAATTAAAATAACAAGGCCATAGAATTAAGGGAGAAAGAAGAGGGAGGAGGGAGGATTTTGAAGAAATGGGGTAGGTAGTGATGAAAGGTATTTTTAGTTGGGATTGTGATATGTAAAAGAAAGTTGCTGAAACAGAGACATAACAGGAATCTAATCCAGACAAAATGATCTTCAAGGACCTTATTGTCCATCACTATTTAGAGAGGAATTTTGTGTATTGGCATTTCTTTTGTGATGTTTGCCCAAGTCCATTAGAGCAGGTAGCACAGATATTTAGAACCAAGGCAGTTGTGATAGCCTGTGGATACCTGAAGGCGTCTCAACCTCTAAAATGTTACTTTATGCAAACAAGCAGGATGAAAGTATTACTAGTCAGGGTTTTGCCCAAGCTGCACCTTTGGAGCAGTTTTCTGGCTAGTCTGTCAATGATCTGAGTGATACTAGAGGATGTGAACCCTGTAAATGCACACAGTCTGTCTTGTTATTGTTATTTTTACTGTCCCATGCTTGTCTGCCATCTCTAGCTTGAAATGTTTCTAATATTGGACGTAGCACATTTTCTGCAAAAGAAGATAACGTCACTGTTTTAAATTTCTCATTTCTATGAGCTGGAGAATGTACAAGCACGTAGATACTTAATTTCTTCAGAAGAAAGAGGTCACAGACAGGAGGTGAAGCAGCGCTGCCTTAAAAATTACAGCAATGACAGTAAATGTCTGCAGAACTGCTCTACAGGAGAGAGAACTCTTCTCTCCTTACAGCATGCTCAAGACCCCCATCCTCATGAGTGTGAGCTATTTTTGCCTATAAATTTGTGTATTTATTGCTGCTCTAACTGGCCACAGACATGGAATCTGAAATTAGTCCTCCTTCTCTTCCTGAGTAGGTGGAATTATTTTCAGAGCAGTCAAAGTCTTTTAAAGGCTCAGGAGAATTATTTTTACATGGCCAATGCGAGTCCCTAAATGGAATTGCCTTCAGGGGGATTCATGCATGTTTCAATTGATTAAATATTTAAAATCCAACCTGATGAAAGCAGACAATCATGTACACAGTGGAAAAAGATCAGGAAAGATCAGCAGAATTTATGTTTTAAACAAAATCAAGAATAAGGAAAGGTTGTTATATGTTACAGGCATCTTTTTATAACATACATACATAGTATGTATTCATATGTGTGTGCACATGTGCATATATATATTGCAGAAAAATGTCCTGTAAAATCAGCAATAATATGCAGCACACAAACATAGCTATTTCACCAGACCCTGTAATGTTCAGCTTGATGATAAGGCATGAAAAAAATCTGTATGTATCTTTGCATAGGGTTATAGAAGTAGCAATGTTCTTCCGGACTGTCTCTTTAAATTACCCTTAATGAGTTAATCTGGTACTATGGAGTGAGCAGACAATGCTGAGATATCTTGGGGATGAGATGTTTAGTCCAGCTGTTGAGGTTTACTAAAAATGACTTGAACTTTTCTTTTGCTTGTTCTGCAAAAGTCTGTCCAAAAAGAATTGTTGCACCCTTTCTACCTCTTGGCACTTTATTTTGAAAATTGTTAGCCTGTCTTGTGGACATTGCATTTGTCCTCAATGTAAGTCTTTTACTCTGCTGTCAGACCTAGTGGTTATTCTGAGCTCATTTTTTCTCCCATATTCTTAGGGAAAGTAATGTAAACAAAATTACCCAGCCCCAAATTATTTAGACAGTAGGTGGTACTTGATCTGTCACATTAACATGAGCAGAGTCACTTCAGACAATTAAAAAGATGCATTTCTTAAATATATAAGGAGGACACTCCAGAGGAGTGTAGGCTGGACACCACAATGCATATAATCATATGAGACTGCTTCTGGAGCTGAAAGAGTGGGTTTTGTGATCTTACTCATGATGACACTCCAGCTCCTGTATTTGCTACCTCTCACCCATTATTTCTCTAATGCTGCATGATAGCATGAAGATATCAAGAATGCATTATTGTTAATTTTTAGCTTGAATAATTTTTCCATCTATCCCAGCACTTTCATGCTGTGGAAATAAGTACTGAGTTATTAATTTTGCCACTGTTACTGACATAGTATAATGATGAGCAAAACTAGAGTAGAATAGAATAGAACAGAACAGAATTTCAGAGGATTTTTCAGATATGAGGGTGGTTATATCCTAAAGATTAACTGAAAGTATAACTCAGGTTTGTGCATTCAAAGTGTGGGGCAATATACCAGTAAAGATTGAAGTTTTGCTGTATTTGTGCTATGTTTATATGTTAGGTCCCTGAATATTAGACTGTTATGGACTGTATTTTCAAAATAAAATTTTAAAATACAAAAATCAGGATTTCTGAGTACTTTGTTTCAGACTTTATCCTCTTTCTTGGACTCAGCTGAAATCTGCAGTGGTGGCTCTAGGTGGCACATTCTAACTGTTTCACTAATCCAAAATGAGGATGCCACCTCTGGGTCAGCACTTCACTAATGAGAGAGAGACACAGTGAATGTACATCGGATAAACATGGGTGTGCTCATTCCAGTGCCTCTTGGATGGACACAGAGAATCATACTTGGAGCAACAAATCAAGAAGTTATTGAGAAGAGACTGAATTCTCTTTCTATGTGAAGAGTTGGTCCTTTCAAGGACATATGAGCAGAAAGCCACAAGACGTTTTTTCTTCTGCAACTTTAGTTTTTGTGTTTTCTTATGTGTAGAAGAACATTTGTCATTTTCAGAACAAGTATTAAATAAAAAAAGATTTTTATGAGAAAACAGAGTGAAAATAGACAGTAATTTCATAACAGTTGCAGTATGCACATCATTTCATGCTTTGCATTTATTTCAGACCAAGGTTTGTGTGTCAAACTGCCCTGTAGGATAACTTTTTATGAACACTTTTTGAAGTCTTAATTGAAGGCATTTGTACCCAGTATTTTTGTATTGTAATGAAGTATTGTAAAAACAATAATAAAAAGAAATGAAGTTTCAAAAGTGAAATTTCATTTTTCATTTTACCATTAATTATTTTAAAATAAACTAGATTAAAAGCCAGGTTTAGTTTACCTCTTTTTGTATACTGCTAAGCAATCTGAAGTCTAGAATATTCTTGATTACATGACATAAATTGGTGTAATAGTACATTTTATTGCATGAAGGTGCAATGATTTCTCTTCATGCTGTGAACCAAATACAGAAGCTCATATTGCAACTGGTGTAGAAAATTTTTATAATGAGTAGTCATTATGTTCCTGAAGAAATGGATGTTAAGGGAAAAAAGTACTCATGATATGAAAAAGCCCAGTATGTCAAGGAAGGACACTGAGTACCTCTAATCACAGTAGAGGAAAAGTTTGTACTTCAGGCATAAGGTGATATTTTAATGTTCGCCTTTCAAGGCTAAAAAACTTCTAATACTTTAACAACACTCCTCTGGACTCTGGTGGTACCACATTTAAAATAACTTCTTGCATTCAACATTGCATTGCTAAGGACACAGTTACATTAGTTGTATTGTCCATATTTAATATGAGCTTTTATCTGCACTGGGACTTCTGTTTTCAATTTCATGCCCTTTTCTGCTTTGTGGTATGTTTACAGTATGTTTTGCTGGTAGTTTTTTGTTGTGTACTTTGCATGGTCTCTATTCTCTCATTATTGCTTTTATTTAACTTTAAAAGTTACAAACAGGGCCTATATAAAATAATAAAGAACCTTGGTCTCAGGTTTGGTAAAACATGAGCTTCTGATTAATTGCATTTTTGCCTGCTGTTCATGTTTGTGTGACAACACAATGTGAAGTACAATCATTCTATAGCACTTTCTGGAATGCAGCTAAAAACTCCAGAATGTGAAATGGAAAGAAAAATGAAATTAAGATTCTCCTTTCATCTTAGCAGAATGTAGTTCCCAATCAGAAGAGACATGGTACACTTGCCAGTGGACAATCTGTAGAAAATAATTAATTAATTAATTAATTAATTAATATTATGTTAATTTTTATAGGATTAGCCATACTATATTTATTTTACTTAAGTACAAAATTTCAGCAGAGATATTATCATTTCCAAAGATAAAATAGCAATGTATAAGCATTTCAAAAGAAAGCAAAGTTCTGCACTTGAAAAGTACCTCTTCGTGTATGGGATATGTTTTTTTTTGCCAAAGCAGCTTTTTAGAAGTTTGTTACAACTAACGTAATAATGAGTAGCTCATTCAAAACCTTTTAACAGAAATGTAGAATTCTCAATAATGATCTTTTACAAACCTTCTTAAGTTCTTCATCAAAGTATCTTGCTAAATAAGCTGCAGAATCAAAAAGTCCATAGAGAATGAAAAGTTAATTTCAAATCTGTTAATTAAAGCAAAGTAAAAAAGTGTGTTGCCCTTGGGGAAATCTGTGTCTCCTTCACATCTGTACCATCATGCAGGTTAAGGAAAATGGAGAAATTACATATTCCCTGTAAGGTCTTTTCATGCCAGTGTGCTGTAGTGCCATATGAGGTAAACACAAATCCAGTCATTAGTTTTCTTTGACAGCATAAAATAATTTTACTAAAAAGAAAAAAAAATCACAGTATTCCAATAAAGCTGCTTATGTTAGTTCTGTATTCCCTGAACAACAAAACTGAATCATTATGACACAGCACAAGGGAGGTGGCTTCACAGGATGAGATTTCAGGTTCATCTGTGTCCTGTTCCTTGTTTTGAGTATCATGTAACATCACCGTGCCTCAGAAAACATATAGCTGCACAGTTGTGTACAGCCTGTTGTGTTGGTAACATCACTTCTGTTAGCACCAATTAACAAGGATGAGTTCCTTCAGAGCTCCTGTGGGGCTCTAGAAAAGCAGACTGCTGAATATCTTATGTTTCTTTGTTCAATAAACATTACTACTGTTACTTTTATGTAACATTTCACTTTTTATTACAGCACTGCATCTCTTAGCAGAAGGCAAATAGACATTGTTTTTCATAAAGAACCAGATCATTCTTTAAAATATAAAAAACTTAATTTCTCGTTTTTGATTCCAAGTGATTGGCTTACTGTAACCAAAATATAATATATTTCTTGGCTCCCTTTTTACATCAGGTAACACTTTCTTAAATACTCCTGTTTGCAGGCCAGCTGAGGACAAGAAAGCAGAGGTGTAATTGAACATTCAGGATGGACTTCAGGGCACATGGCATAGTTAGTAGTGATAACTGCTACATGTTTTGGGAGTTGTGTTAGACACTCTCAAGTTTCCAAGTGAAGGGAATCGGAGTGTTCCCCCCTAAATGCTAGTGTTAGTTTAGATTCAAAAGCACAAAACAAATCTCAAGAAAAGCCTGCTGCTGCTGGTGCATTTAAACTTAACTTTCAGAAAGGCAGCACTCTCTTAAGGCATTTCTAGTTGAGTGGCATTGGCCACTTCTTTTATTGATAAACTCCATTATCACAGGATCATCTAATAATTAGCTTAGAAGGGCTCTCTGGAGATCATTTGGTCTGACATTCCATTCACAGTTATAACTGCAAAGTTATAACTGTCTTGGAGGGTAGATCATGTTGCTCAAGACTTTGTTAAGCTAAGTTTGAGAATCTACAGTGATATGCAGTCTTTCTGGGATACCTGTTCCAGCACTTGATTACTTTTGATTTATTTTTTTCCCCTCTTAGTATTATAATTGATAGTGTTTGCTACTTTTTCTTTGGGTATATTTGGCATAATTAGGAGAGAGTTTAAGCTGAGAAACTTAATTCCCCACTCATCCTTGGATGTTTCTTAATAAAACCACTGTATTAGGAGATTGAGTTTCAGTTGGCAGTGTATATTTTTTTTAAGTGAAGGAAGAGTGACCAGAGAGTGACAGTTAGAAGTGTGCTTCTGTAAAATATTTGAGATTGGTCACCAATTCTTGATCAGCACTAAGAAGGTTTTAAACTCTGGGACTGGAAATCCCTGAGATATAAGTATGCAAGATAAGTGCCATACATCTTCCAGAGACTATCATTTGTCCCTGGATGGATGGAGGTACGCTGTGTTATTGGAAGCTGGTGCTTCTGTGTCTGCCTCATCCAGTTACCTGCCTTTGATGAGAGGCAGCTTGAGGAAGAGGAGGTGCACACTACCCAAAAATGAATGTGCTAATACTTCTGTAGCTAAAATCATCACTAACTTCATGCTGAATTCATAGAGTCATAAGTTCTACAGCCAGAGGGGATCATTATGTTCACCTTGTCTGACCTCCTGTGTTACATAAAAGATAGAGTTCTTCAACCATTTTTAACAATTAAGACAAGTCCTATGAAAATAACCTTAAAGATACACAGAATCTACTACATGATAATAATTCCAATTGCTAATTAACCTCAGTATTAAAAACATACACCTTTATCTAGTCTCAGTGCATGAATGCTCACCTTCTAGCTACCAGATAGATCATGGTACTAAACATTTTATGAAGCACGTAATTATTCATTAAACTGAATTCCTGCTTTAAAAATATTGTGTGATTGGAGATATCAATCACTCTTCCATAGTGTAAAATTTGTAATAATTAATTAAGTCCTTCCATTGTGAGATCCTAGAACACACATGCCTTGGACCTGCATCTGATTTCACTCATATTCCTGTTATCTGTTTATAGCCCAGTTGCAGTAACGGAGTCAACATATTATGTGTTCATTTGCTTTATGTGTGCTTAAATGTGTTCCTATAATAGCACAAAATCTTCAGGGACTCTGGGATCATTTGAATAAAGAATGTGTATGTAATTCTTGTATTTTTCTTTCTGTTCTCTAATGCCTAGTAGACTTATTTCTAGTATATAACTGTGCATCAGGTTTTCCTGTACCTATGTTGCTACTACCAAAATGCAGTTAGTGAATTTAATTATGACTGACATATGTTTCAGCTTTTGTAACATTGTGACTCTCAGCTTTTTCAAGAAAGAAAAATGATGAGAGAACATTTATGTCCCTCAGTTTTACTTTGTTAGGACAGTCATAATTACTTTTTAAATGTCCAACAGTATAAACTCAAGACTGTCAGCAAAACCAACACATCTACATAGCAACATCCAAGGTTAGGGAACCAAAGAATGAAGATATATCCACACTGCTATAAAACAAGATTTTCTGGGATAAGTGCAGCATGGGGTAATAGTCGAGAACTTGGTGCTGTACCTTTGTTCTCCATTCTTGTGTCTACTGAGGATACTTTTGAAAGAGCTTAGGATACATTACATTTCAACTTAGGAGATTTTCTTTTAGCTTTTTCTTCATTGGGAGAAATGAGTGTCATTGCATTCCATAAAACACATTTCTCATTGGGATGGCCACCATACAAAACCAATTTCTTCTGCAATACTAGTTGCTTTATCTTCCTACCATTTTCTCTGTGAAGTCTGCTGCTTCTGCCAAACACTTTGTCTTGTCTGCATTTTAGTTAGAGGGCACATTTATGGATCTCACACAGTTTACCTCTTCTTTTTTAAATAACAACAACACACAAAAAAGTCTACACTAGAATCCATGAAGGTTTAACAGGTGATACGGTGATGTTTTTTGATATTAGAGAATTAATTCACCCGCAGTGAATTCCTTGACTTTATTGGATTCTAAGATTGAAAAAGCAGCAGTAAGAGAAAGGTTGTTATTTATTGCAAAATTTTAGATTTAAATTAATATAAAAGTATGAGGAAATTGTGCTGTGTGATTTATAAGCTTGATTTCAATTACATGAAATTTTTAAAGCCACAGATCGACTTCTTGGCTGGTATAAATCAATGAAATTGCTGTTATTTATGCTAGTTGCAGGTATGATTATATATTGTTAGTTTCTTCATCACTCTATTCTTTCCTTCAGGTATTTCATAAGAAAAACCCTACAACCATACTTCAGAGTGTCAGGAACTGTAGAATTTATTCTCCTGGGAGATTTGCATCAGCTGTGCCCACTTAACTTGGTCGTTCTTTATTCGTAGCTGATCAAAAATTCAACAGCCTCTATTGTGCCTTTACCTTCTTATCTAGTGGCAGTTTGCGACTGCCCTGAAAAGACAAGAGATGGGTGTATATTTATTTTAAAATTGTTTTGCATTACAGGAAAAAATTGTGACTTTAGATTAGCTAATAGGCCATTTCAGATATGACTATAACATACTCCCTCTAGTGATGAATAGATCATTTCCAAAATCTTCATAAGTTTATAAGATTACTTATTCTGAATGTTGTTGACTAGTAAAACTTGTAAGCAATCTTTTATGTTCTGGTGGTACATGGTATGAATATACTTTACTGCATACATATTTTGAAGAATATCTCAACAAGGAGTGGAAATGTTTCATTAGATGTACTTGAATCCAAGATTTCTGGACATATATCATCATCATTAGTTCCATTTTTTTTGAAGCTCCTGTGAATCACAGAACATATCAGTGGTGAATTAATTTACTCTATGCAGATAAAAATAAAGAACAACTGTGAGTTAAATAATAAATAGGCCAATTTTCACTCATAATTCTTTAATCTTCATAAAAGTATCATTAAAATTCAGTGCTCCTTATACAGATTGATGTGCAAGCAATACATATTGCAAAAATTAGATTCAATGGATATGCAAGGGGTGGGTTTATGCAGTAATTATAGCATTACTTCATTTATAATTATTGTCTTTATTAGATGTAATTTAGCCAACCAGTATAATTTAGATACACACATGCATCTACTACTTTAATAAAAATATGCTTGCTGCCCTTGACAGCTCCATGCCTTAAGCAAACACAGTGTATTGAAAACTCTCTTCTTTTAAGTTTTCTTTCTGTGGAGTTCAGCAGACATAAAATTCTGCCGTTTTTTCATTCTACTTTCAGGAAGCTGTTTACTACAGCTAAAAGAAAGAAGGCCTTTTTCTTCCTCAAGGTCTACTGATGTAGCCACTAGTTCTTGACTAGGTTTTCAAAACCTAAAAAAGGTGTTATTAGATTTATTTTTTTTTTATTCAGGGAGCCTTTAATAGTGGAATTCAAATTAAATTCTTTGAAACACATTCTTTTAAAACAAAAATAAAACCAAAACCAAACAAACATTTTAAAACTAAGAAAAGCTGCTAGTAAATCAATGACCTTAGTGTTAAACTGTGGGGTTAGACATTAAAGTCACAGCTTTATGTGAGCTGTATTTACTTGGTCATTGAATATATATATTTTTATTTTTGTCAAATGGTTGGCAAAGATGCTCTGCCAGTGCTACATCTATGTTTCCTGTGGGCTAATAGTTTTGGCTGCATAATTTCTTGAGTTCCATGCCTGTTTGTGGTAAAGTAGTCCTACAAATTGGGAGTTAAAGTTTAAATTCTTGGCTGCATAATTTCTTGAGTTCCATGCCTGTTTGTGGTAAAGTAGTCCTACAAATTGGGAGTTAAAGTTTAAATTCAGTCTGGTAACCCATCAGAGAAAGTTCGTGATTTGAATGTTACTCCCTGTGAGATGGTTCAACAGCTGTATGGAAGAAGCCCTACTGAGTGGCAAACCTGAGGCTTGTTGGTAAATGAGGAGAAAAGTCACTTCCCATGGTGTAAATGACTCCTTCCTTCTGCTGAGCATGGTGGCACGAGAGTTGATGTTGGTAGTGTTGATGTGTTTATGTGTTGTTGTTCCCATAAAAACTGCAGCAATGGCTTGTCCTTCCAGAGCTCATTGTTGTTCTTTCCTGGGGAAATAATTGTAGCAGCAGAATTAGCTGAGGTTTGGCAAGTCTGAATACAGCAGTATATCCTGACTGGTACCAAGTGAGCACAGCAGTATTCATCTTTGAACAGCTTAGGGACAAATGTCATGCACTGCAAAAATGCAAGGAAGGAGCCTGAGCCAAAATAAACTCCCTGTCTTCGTGTTCTCCACCACAATACCCGTGGTAGCACGGCAGCCCTGCAGTGTAAGTGTGGTGACGTCACCTTTTCCTGGAAAGGATCACAATGCTGAAAAGTGTTCCAAAGGACAAAACTGTCCCCCACACGTTATTTGAGATAAAAAACTGTTCAGCTGGGGAGATTGACCACTGCTGAAATAAGGAGCAGCTCTGCTGGCGTGATAATTCCTGAAGTGTCTGAAGTTGAGCCATACTTCATGACAAGCACATATTTGTGCATTTGACAAGCACAGAGTGAGCTATGTAGCAGGCACTGTATGGATGCCATGTGCACCCCTTGAAGTAAATTGACAAGTTATAGATTCATCTCAAATTTTACAGCTACTGAATGCAGGAGCATTTTTACATACTGAGATGAAGGGACCACTGTATTAATGGCGTGTGGTGCCAGAAAAAACCCCCATCCAAATAAACAAAAACCAACCCACAACACATCAGGATTTGGATCAGCGAGATGGTTAATGTGAAAAAGCAATAGTGATACTCTGTGTAGGTGTACAGAGCTCTTGAACTGAAGTTTGAAGAAGCAGAAATCCTAAGATGCTTAAAAGGAAAGAAAGAGTATCACTAAAAATACAGAATGTTCATGTTCTCTGATAGCTGGGGAGCTAGAATCCTTGACCCACACTTTTCAGGGAATTTGGTTTTCTAATACAAATTATTAGAATACAAATTCCTAAATAGTAATTAATTGTGCATATAAAAGTAAGATGAGGATAATTAGTTCTGCCTCGGTTTGATACAGGTACTTTTAATTTGCTCAGTTTTCATCAGTAGGAACAGATGCTAGTTCTTGCTAGCCGGAGCTAAAATAACTACTCTCTAGTGACTACTGAATTGAATGTTGCAAGGTTGATTATTATAACTCATCATATCAGAAAAGGAAGCCTCACTGTAGATGAAAGACATCTGTTTTTATTACCCAACCACAGTAACACTTGCTACTCACCAACAACTTTTCTTTCAGCTTTGTCAAATACAAGAAAAATATCAAGGTCACACCTGGGACTGAAATCTTTGAGGTTGTTCCAAGCCCTTCTTTATTCACCCACAACATTTATATTTTTCTGGGATAACAAATTTGTCCATTAGTTGGATCATGTGGTCCTCGTGCAACAACCTTCACCAGTGCTATAGTTACACCTCACAAATAATTCCTCTTGGACATAATAGCAGTGGGCTTCCTGCATTCAGAATTATGTGACATTTCTTTCCTCAATTTCACTGTATTTGACTCTTTTGAATTTAAATCTAAGCTTACTTTTTTTGTCTTAAAAATTTCTTTTTAAAAAATTAAGATAGTCATAATATCTAAGTTTGCATCATGCACTTTTAAGCTTGTGAGTATACTGTAAGATAATGACTTCTGTATAAATAATTTATTCAGCTTGTTATCTAGGAATGATTTTGGGTTTGGTTTTTTTTTTTTTAATGTGAGTTAAACTGAAAATAGTTTTTTTCCTAAAAACAGATGGGGAAAAACCTGTTTCAAATATTTGCTTTTTATGGGAGGTAATATTTTTTAGGGAGAATAATTTAATATAAAAACTAAGACAGTTTCAAAAGAATAGATTTCTTTTCTGAATATCATGGTAGGAGTGCTGCATGATGCATTCATTGAGCTGAAAGAATATATATTCTTTTCTACTATTTTAAACTGTTGGAACAGAAAAATAAAACACTCTTATTTCCTTGGAACTTACTGCAGAAGATCATAGTTCAATGAAAACTTTTTTCTCTTTGAGAAACAGTGGAAGAAAAAGAGAAACAAAAGTGAAGTTCCAAAGGGTTGTTACCCAGATGACATGGCTAACCCATGTTCTTCTTAATAAATCCTTGGGGGTGGATTAGAATGATCTGTGTTTGTAAATATATATATATGGTTGATTTTATAACCATTCAGTTGTGTTTGGTTGTGAAGGAAAGCACATATGTAGCCATTTTGGCTATTATTGTATGTGGCAATAAAGCAATAAGGAAGCAGAAAAATATCACTTATGAAAATCTGTAAGGGAAAAGAAAGAAAGAGAGAGACAGCCACCCATAGAGCTCATTATGAGACTTGTTTGTTGCACTGTAGTTTACCATTGGTTAAAGTGATTGTCTTGATCCGTAGGATCCCTTCTTTCGGGAGGAAGCCCCCGAAACACAAAGTCCCGTGGGTTAAAATAGGCTCAGGCCCAGTGGGGATGTCCAGGTACCTTCCCTGTGTGGAGGAGAGGTTTTACACTGTCTCTTGCAACAGCCTCTGGGTCTGTTGAAGCAGGTGGCTTAACTCACAGTCCATTTCCAGCCAGGAGATGGAAAGGATTTGGCTTCGGTGGTCACAGATGAGCAGTTCCTTCTTTGCACAGTTTGCTACAGTAGACAGAAGTCCTTTCCCGATTTTAACAATGTTTAAGCCATTAACCATAACATTTCAATCTCTCACAGGGGTTCACACCATTGTTGTGTATATCCTACTTTTGCTGTTTGTACTGGAAAGCAAGAGGAGGAAAAGGGGAACAAGATGTTTTGTCTCACTCTATAAGCAGACAAGAAAACATGTGCTTGCTCTGCCAGTGTGCCTGAGAGGTGCAGCCTTTGACAGACCTTCAGATGAGAAATGTGCTTCCACAGGGACAGAGCAGTGCTGCCATGGGAAGCAGTCCCATGACTTGTGCTTCTGCTCAAAGCCCTCCACAGCATGTGGTGGCATCCCACAGTAAGAAATCCTGTCTAGCGCTGATGGGATCCCTACTGAGGGAATAGCATTCCCTGTGTCTCAGCTGAGCATTTGCTCTGCTGTCTGGATAGCAGTTGGCCACCAGGGATTTCAGCTGGGAATCTGCTGGAAGTGTCGCACGCAGTATTGCACAGCCACTCATTCATTTCTTCGAACTTGTTCAGTAAAAATGATTGCAACAGTATCTGCTGTTTCATTTGAGCATCTTTTTGTCACCAAACCAAGGTCTAGTCCAGTGTCTGGTGAATGGTGTGGCATTTTGGCTGTATATATTATATATATTGTTTCATGCTATTGATTCATTATTAATTGTTCTGTATTATCAACACAAACTTAAACAGCTGAAGTGAGTTTGGTTAAGAATACATATGTGGATGGTTTCTATGGTAGCCTATTTCATAGTCCCTCTTTCAATGCCTCTCAAAGTAAGACTGTAGATTTAGAAAATCCATTTTTAAATATTCCCAGAGATTTAGTAGCAGCAGCAGCTAACAACTTCACAAATCTTTTTAAAATGTTTTATTAAACAGACATTATACAGAGTGGCTGGCTTCCTATGTTTGAATAAAATATACAAAGCAAATAAGAATATTAGTGTTTTTTTCAGTTGAAAAGTTGTTATTGCAGGCATTGCAGAACCTTTCAAAGTACACTATGGTGTGAGTATGATTTAAGAGAGTTCTTCAGCTCTGTGTGGTAATAAGTACAAGCTGCATAACAGAAGTCATCCGTAACAGTTTATTTATAATGTTAATAAAATCAAATGGTATAAAAGCAGGTTCTGCTGTTGATAGCAGAAATGTTTTCCTTTGCACTAGAAGTAGTGCATTTCCAGGATTTCTGGAAGTATATTTGAATGATGTGCAGTATAAATAGATGTTTTGGCATCAGAGTTGAACAAACCATCCCAAATCTCACTTTATTGTATTTCCGCTGATGATCCAATCTGTTGAACCACCAGCAGGAAAAACAAATTTGCTAATACTGGACAAAAGTTTAGCTGTAATATCTCGCTGTTCAGCAGAGATACACATGCCAACAGACTACTATGCAAGTAGTTCTCTAACTATATCATCTATCATTTTGAAGAGCTGCAAAAATCAGACATTTCCCAGAAAAAAACTTTGTTCTTCTAAAGACCATAAAAAACCATTTTCTAATTAAGCTTTTCTAGTAGTAGAAGGCATTTTTTGTGTGATTAGGTGAACCTTTATTATATTGGTAAGATCAAAAGTGTCTGTCCGGATCTCATTAGCAGGTGATTTTCATAAATCTGTGTGGAAACATAAATGTTCATGCATACGTGATTCTCTCATCATGATGACCTAATGTATGTCTTCATTATTCAGATAGTTCTCTTGTGCACGTATATTCATTTTCATGTAAAACCTATTGTTTATAGTTGTAATAAATATTTACGGGGGCGTAAACAACTATGTGCCGTAGTAATCGAAGTCTAAATGTAAAAAAGAGGTAAAAGTTTATCATTGTGTTTCAGTTTATACCTTTACCTGAAAGAGTGAAAATCCATGAAAAAAGAATGGTGACTATCTAAATCATGTACAAAAAAAAAAAAAAATCTTGGACTCTATTAATTATTTTTTAGCTCTACAAGTTCCTAATTAACCAAAATAAAACCCCAGACTTCCTACACCACAATCTCCCACTCATTAATAATCAGATTTTCAAATTTTTGTTCTTAAATGTTTCTTTGTAGAAGTTCACTGCTTTCTTTCATATCTGTTTGGAAAGCTGATATGGAATTTTAGTTTTTAATAAGCATGGAAGATATTGGGACATATTGCTGTGGTATTTGCTAAGACATTAACATGTTTTATGAATAATATCCTAGTGTATTCTGAAGCTTCCTGGCTGGTAATAATTTTTGCCTTAAAAAACAATCTACCAACCAGTCAAACAAAACACAAAAACTTCTTTGGGCAATAATCTGGAATCCAAAATTATTCATAAGTTATTTTCCTTCTTTTTATCTTTTCCCTTTTTGAGCACTGAAAATCAGATTGCTTTAGGGACTTGACTAACCTCTGTAAGGTCTATACTTCCAAATGCCTCAGCAACCAATTTCACAATTTGGCATTTTTCAGGAATTATGTAGAATATAATTTAAGTGTTTAAGATACCTGCATTAGCAACAGCTTTTCTTTTTTTTTTTCACAAGTATTTTCTGCAGTCACCCATGCCTAAATTTACACAAAGTATTCAAATTTCTCTATTAGCTTTTATCTTTGAAATTTATTGTTAATGTTTTGAAAACAACTCTTGGCAAAGATAATGAAAAAGAAGATATTTTATTTGATGAAATGCTGTATTGACAATGAAACTTGGATATCCAGCTTAATACTGGATCAGAGTTCTTCTTAAAAGAAAGTACCTTGCAGGCCTAATGAGAATTCACCAACTGCAGGGAAGTGACCCAGCTCATGCCACAATAACCAGCAATGTCTGATACCCCTGAAGAGGGAACACGCGGGGTATTGGTGCCTGCCACAGGACAAGAGCACAAAGTGCATTATTCAAGTCCTTGCACTGTATAATGGGTAACTGGATATGCCACAGTTTATTCCAAAGAAAAGTCTGTAAATATCTGTCTCAGTGTGCAGCTCTTGTGCTGCGTTTCTTATCTTGGTTCTTCTTGCTGGTTCCAGTGGTCCTCTGATAATTAACCAAACAAATAAACAAATATATAATGTTCCTACCTGCAGTCCTTAGCTAGACCTACTGTCATTCCCATCTCTCAGTTTTACTTTTCTGTTCAGCTGCAATATGACTTAATTTTACAGTGCATAAATTATCTTAGGGCTGTTCACTGTCTGTCACATTTCACGAAGCCAAAAGTACAAATAGAAAACCCAGGCTGTGTTTAATCAGAAGCAGATGCATATTGAATATAAAAATAATTTTTAAAAAGGTATTTGAAAGGATATATGCTTCTGGAATCTAATAGTGCTGCTAACCACCAGACAGGAGCTTATCTAGATTACCTAATGCATATGTCTCAAATTTAGAAATAATGAAGATCTAAAGAATCATTCAAAGAATGCATATTCCATAAAGGACATGCTTATCTGTTCCTGTGTGCATTGTAAATCTCAAATTCAGGAATTCTTTGTTTCTGTTCTACACTATAAAAATATGAAATATATTGTCCTAAGAATTTTGTGGTTTTGTAGAATATAACTATAACTACAGCCTAGAGCACAGTCCCTGAAGACTGCTTTTCAGTCTTATGTTTTGCTTCTTCAGCAAAACTCAAAATATAGCCAACATCATGAATCCCAAATTATAACAAAATTATAATCCCAGATTATATTATTATTATTATTATAATCCCAAATTATAACAGAAACTGTTAAAACCATGGGTCAGGCTTTCATTTTCTTTCTACACGTTTCTTTTGGTATAAATCAAATTCTCCACTTAATTTCAGTGGACAACAGATTGAGCCATGTACTTAATCCATTATTTCTGCTACTCTCAGTGGATGCTAATTACGCACAGTGATTGAAAAACCTCCTTTTTAGCTCACATGAATTAAGCACCTAGAAATGAAGCTTTTAGTTCTATGATGAAGTATGGCTAAGTGCTTTTCACTTTGTACTAAAACTTGATCAGAAAATACAGGAGTTAGAAAAAACACACTGCTTCTTTTCCCTCTGTGTACAGGTATCTTTGCAAATAATGCTGCGGTGCCACAGCTCAGCAGTTGCTAAATGCCTGGCTTTCACAGAATGGTTGAGGTTGGGAGGGACCTCTGGCGATCATCTTGGTCAACCTCCTGCTAAAGCAGGTTCACCTACACCAGGTTGCACATAACTGTGTCCAGGCAGATTTTGAATATCTGCAGAGGAGACTCCACAACCTCTCTGGGCAGCCTGTTCCACTGCTCTGTCTCCCTCACGGAAAAGTTTTACCTCATATTCAGATGGAACTTCCTCTGTTTCAGTCTGTGCCCATTGACCCTTGTCCTGTCACTGGGCAGCACTGAAAAGAATCTGGCCCCATCCTCTTAACACCTGCCCTTAAGATATTTGTATGCATTGATCAGATCCCCTCTCAGCTGTGCTCTTGCCTCACTGTAAAGCATTCAGCATCTTTGCTAAATTTGAACTGATTAACATCCAGATCTTCTTCAGGATTACATATGCCAACAGCCTGCTTATTAATGCAGTTTGAAACTATTGACCCCGAAAAATATTTTCAGGAATCTGGAATTCATTCCTTTGCTTCTGAAGCTTTTTTTTATAGGGACATATCCGAGATATTGCTGGTATTGTACACTTAGGAAGGGGAAACATTTTTATTCTTCATGACCACTGGCAAGAAGGGACTTAAGCTGTTGTGGTTTATGTTGTTGTTATGAGAATTGTCATAAACACTTGAAGCTTCTGGCTTTGTAGTACATCTAAAATCACTTTACTTGAAAATTATGTTTATTATTCTCTTCAGCTGGAAATTCAGTAGATCAAGACAAATGTAGTGCTTCTCTGCTTAATACATTTAGTAATTTGACAAGATAGGTATAATTTCCCATACATTTCAGTTCCTCACAGTAATAGTGTTCCAGAGTAATTTGGCAAACAAACAAAAGAGCTAATTAAGTATTGTTGAATTTTTCTAAGGCAAAGTGTATACAAGGTCATACCAAGGGCTCAGCTGAAGTTTATTAAAGATTAGCAGTCTGTTTCTGCAGGAGGGATCCCTCCAGCTACTGTAATGTATGACAGCCTGGCATACCATGTTCCACAACAAGCTGTTGTACAGAGCAGAGTTACAGAACAAATTTTCAGTAGATTGTCTAATAAAAGGGCTTCGTATATATTAAAGACATTTTTCTCTTTGCATTTTGTTACATTTGGAACAGATGAGCAAAATAAGACATGATTTGCTTCCATACATTTGGAAAATTGCTTTAGAAGTAGGTCATTATGCAAAAAGGACTAGGTTATTCCTTCATTTACTCTGCAAATCCTTGTGGCAAAGACACGTCTTTGCTTTTGAATTTACCTCATCCATTAGGAACCAATCTGTGAATCCAAATACAAATCAGCTAAATACGTATGAAGATGTTTGGATAGTGGAGTGCCATGTTTGCCCTTAACTTACCCAAAAAAAGTAATACTTTAAGTATTTACAGCATGCCTGTAAGCTTGGACTGTTGAAACCTGTGAACACAGTCTGTGAGTTGGTATTGGACCATGCAGGGAGTAAGGCCTTTACTTCTCCTTTCCTGACCATCATATAGACTGTACAGGGACCTGACTAGTACAATATTATCCTTGTGATGCTGCTAAAGGCTGTAAAATACAAATTATTGGCTGAAAGGATGAAGTGTTCCTTAAAATGTGTCTATGGTACTGAGCAAAGAGCACCTTTCTGAGTCTTTCCTGTCATAGTTCTGGGAGTTGTAACTAATATTCCTATGCTGAGACATAAATAAATTTGCCTCTTTTTCTTTTCCATAGCTACATGGAGTTAGCAAAAAAAGAAATATTGAGGGAGCTACTTTCCTGCTTTTGAAAGTAGCAGAGCTGGACAGAGACTGTGAAGACTCGGTGCCTCTAAGAAGTAGAAATATGGTCAAAGTCAGGTTGTGTACCTTGCTCCCAAATAAGCACTAAAATGTTATAATTATATAATCGAATTCTGATATTAAAAAGAGACATAAACTCCTAGTTGTTCTCCTACCTCTACAAACTGGTGTGGAGCTTTCCAGCCCTGGAACTCTTCTAGAATCAATAATTCTATACTTTTTTACTAATAAAGGTAATCTAGACTGAACACTACATGAACTGACCATTTTTCCAATCTGCACTAGAAGTCAGCATAAAAGTTCCATTTGATTTATTGCTCCCCAAGCTCATAAAAGCAGTATTTCAAAAATAG